>LJIJ01001649.1:0-39116 GCA_001718145.1 Orchesella cincta
CATGAAATTGCATTCACTACTTGTACAGCAGATAATTGATCTAACACGGGAATTATTTAGCTCAGTTATACGGTAGATCCGACTGTTTGCCAATACATTGGCGCATTATCCGTCGACACAAGAACATGAGGGAGTGGCTCTGTTGCAATTTACAAAGTAAATTTTCTAACCTTTGAATGCCTCAGTGAAGATAGAAGAATTTATTAGCTTACGTTCAAGGCCACCAATGTACTTCATTGTTACTTCACATCCACCCCACACGGTTGAAACTATAGGATACAACTTTTTTCCTTTCAGTCCCGAAACGCAGGACCCAAGTACTGACCATTGACTACAAATGCTAAGGTTCCCCTCGTCCATATCTAACACAACTAAAAATCAGAAATATACAGATAAATACGGATAAATTATACTAACTTTTACAACCCTTAATAGACTCACTTACTCACCTTGGAAGCTATCTGGCACAATGAAATTCTCATCGGGGTCTACTAATACTGGATAGGTTGTCCCTGATCCGTGTTTTCGCTATCGTGCTGAAGCATTTTATGTACCAAGTCCCAACCCCAAGACTGATCGTTACTGCCAACTAAACTCTGCAAAACAGAAACCGCGAAACCAGTAGACTCTATTCCACACACTCTACCATGGTCATCAACATGCAGACATCTCCCCCAAAATTACATAAAGTTACCTGATATCCAATCTAGTTTTCAACGGTGCATCTGAGTCCGCTTATCCTTACACCCCAAATGGGCCCCTTTCCTAGTTACCAAGTATTTCCCAACATGCAACCTTGTGAAACCACTCTTTCCACGTATCAATCCCGTGCTTGGGCATAACTGATATCGAAAGAATGTCACCAAAGGGTTGCATTTTGGGAAATACATTGGTCAACGTATGCAAAGGGGCACCCAGCAGGTGTAGATAGCGACTCAGATGCACCGTTGAAAACTATTGGATATCGGTAACCTTTATGTAATTTTGGAGGGATGTCTGTTTTGATGACCATATTGACCATGTAGAGTGTGTGAATAGAGTCTACTGGTTCGCGTTTCTGTTTTGCAGAGTTTAGTTGGCAGTAACGACCAGTCTTGGGGTTGGGACTTGGTACATAAAATGCTTCAGCACGATAGCGAAAACACGGGATCAGGGACAACCTATCCAGTATTATTAGACCCCGATGAGAATTTCATTGTGCCAGATATCTTCCAAGGTGAGTAAGTGAGTCTATTAAGGGTTGTAAAAGTTAGTATTTATCCATTTTATCTATATATTTCTGATTTTTAGTTGTGTTAGATATGGACGAGGGAACCTTAGCATTTGTAGTCAATGGTCAGTACTTGGGTCCTGCGTTTCGGGGACTGAAAGGAAAAAAGTTGTATCCTATAGTTTCAACCGTGTGGGGTGGATGTGAAGTAACAATGAAGTACATTGGTGGCCTTGAACGTAAGCTAATAAATTCTTCTATCTTCACTGAGGCATTCAAAGGTTAGAAAATTTACTTTGTAAATTGCAACAGAGCCACTCCCACTCATGTTCTTGTGTCGACGGATAATGCGCCAATGTATTGGAAACAACCGGATCTACCGTATAAATGAGCTAAATATTCCCCGTGTTATAACAAATTATCTGCTGTACAAGTAAGTGAATGCAAATTCAAATATTTCGGATGTATTTGGAAATTTGCTTTTTGATCTACGATATGAGACTTTTCTAATCATACAAACCAAGCTTGAGAGGGAAAAATTAACTTTCAATGCTTGTAATGTGAAATATGTATATACAAGAAATTATTTATAAAAGAATTTCTTTACAGCGTACAAAGCCTATGTCACGAACAAAATGTAACACTTAAGCCAAAATAGATTTATCATTTTAGTTTAATTCGTGTTTAATTTAATTCATTAGAAGTGTGAACGTTAATAGAGCAGATATAATAAACCAGTGGAGAATATCAAATGACTTAACTTTAATTTTAGTTACACTAAACCAGACTTGGGTTTTCTAATATTTATATATTATTATATCATAATGCATACAAAGGCTTCGCTGAAACAACAAAGCCCGCAGTTCTTCCATTTTTTTCTTTGTATGTGATTTTTAATTAGTTCCATTTCATTCCTATATTTCTCTGGTACAGGAAGCCACACAAGAACAAAAAAGTCAATTTTTTCAGGTTTTATTCTGATAATGGAACTTGAAACTACAAATTAATTTGGACCAACCTGTGAAACCATTGAAAGTAAAAGAATAATATGGCTATTAGTAAAAAAAACTTCAATGTCCTTTGAGTCGTCATTGCGGCAACAAACAAAGAAAAACTGCTTTTCTAAAGAACGACAAAGGATCGAAGTAGCTCTATTTGTATTTTTACCAGGTGTTTTCTCCATAAAGACAATATCTTTGAAACAATTGTGCAAAATCTTATCGTTTGAAACCAGATGTGAACTTCTGGTACGTTTATGACGCTCTCAGCAGTTATGTGCAATATGTGATATTTGATTATAATGGAAGATAGGGAATTGCACTGGTAATGTTTAAATAAAATTTGACAATATAGAAATTAGAACAATTTCTTTGTAAGTATGTGAATCGGAGGGGAGGAGTTTGACAATTTTTCAACCAAAGATTAAACTTAGGCGAGCAATGAAGAGTATAAAAATGATTTGTTTTATGTAAGCAAATCGGTGATTTATGCATACAACGTTATTCAACTTAAATAACAACAGTAATCCATCGAACGATTGGAAACAATTTGACAATCTGGCCTTCTTAGCGTTAGAAAACACTGCGCGCAACTGAAATATTCAAGATATCATCCTTACTAAAATATTAACACATTCAAATTCACTTTAGTACTACAATGTAGTACTACATAAACATAATTTACAGCAGACAGTATGACACACTCTCAGCTTTGTTTCGCTTATCATTCTTTTGATCTAATTACAGAAGATAAATGCTAATTTTATCCAGATAAATATTTAGTTATGACATTAATTATCATTTATAATATGCTATTGATATTAACCTCAGAAAAAGTTGTAATCGTAATAGTCTTAATCTAAACGAACATCATGATTCATGAATTATATCGTCAGTATTTCGGTTTGTTTCACTTCGCCCCAATTGCATTTCATACGGCTTATTTGTGGCTGTTGCTTTGCTCAATAAAATATGCCTATAGATAGACTACACATTTTTCAGCCGATCGAAATAAGATCATTACTGAAGCCAAAGGGGGATGATGGCACGAGATGATGAAGTAAGGTTTGGCTGTCACTAATATGGCTTTTGTTGATGATGGTGATAATTGTGTTGAGGATAGGTTGCAGAGGATCCACCATTCATATCTGCAGCAAAGAGATCAATATTACCAGAGTTTGAAGTTACACCAACAAGGATTTCATCGTGCATAGAAGCTGATGTTGGTGGAGGAGCATTTTCTAAATTTGTGCCTGTCATCATCCCAGAGCCAAGTTTATCTGTTTGGGGATGGTACATTCCGCCACTGTTACGGAAATGGTGCTGTTGTTTGCGACAAAGGTCGAGAAGTGTTACTGATAATGGTGTTGCTGTTAAGACAGCCATGATTTGTAGCACTGCTTTTGGTGCTCAACTGGGATGAGGAATCCTTGTCCTCGGAATTTTGCGAGTTATTATTATTTCCTCCTTTGCCACGAGCTCTACCACCACCACCACGTCGAGGAGTGTCCAGGTGGACGCAGTCTTTCGCTGTTGGTGTAACTTCCTCCCATGTGCAACTTGAGATGCTTTCCCCGTCATCATCCTCGTCGTCATCTTCACTGCCTTCCAAACTTCCCCCATCGTGGCTCCCTTCTCCTGGACTTCCGCCTAGTGGTCGGTTGAAACCGAAAGGCCAAGTCTAGAATGAAAAATATTATATAAATATAGGAATGTAGAGTTTCAAATCACACTTACGTTAGTATAGTTACTCTTACTGTAGTTCTTATACTATTACAGACCTGCTCTAGAGAGTATTAATTCAATGCTCATGTAACTTTTAGCACTGTTAAACTATGATGAAAATGTTTTGGGTACTAAGCAAAAGTATTACTGGATTTCGTTGTTGATGAAATTTTATATTCCAGCCGCCTTCAATTCAACCATACTGTACCCTTTTCAATTGCTTGTTTATTAAGAGGTTAAATCAGAAATGCCGTCTGAAGATCGGCATCAAGATCGAAATTTGACGAGAACATGGCAATAAAAGCATAATTAGACAATTTATGACGGGAAAAAGATCAGTCGTGTTGTTTTAAGGCAGCCACTTGCAGTCGGCATCCCTTGACACTGTCGCCTAAAGGTCGTGGAAAATGTAACTTTTGTTTTGATTTTTATGAATGGTAGAAAGGGAGAAAATGTGAATCTGTCGAGTAATCTCCGTCCTGACTGCGAGTTCTGTTGTAGCATATATCTGCCATTGAAATCGTATTAATGTGTTTAATGTTTTAACAAAGATACGACAATAAAACCAAATTCGTTTATTTTCCTAGCATGGCTTTATTGCGTTATATTATATATTATGAGATCAAAAACAAACGTTCTTAATTAAACAGGAAGCAGCCTTTACACAATGTACGAAACTGGGGCATTGTGAGAATCCAAATTTTTTACTTTTGCAGAAGTAATAGTGAAACTATATCGTGCTTTATATTTTACATATCCACATCCGTTCTTCTTAAATGAATAGTTTCGCATTACATTGTTGATATTTTCAATTTGATCTTCTGTTGGGGATAATATGCCATCCTTGTAAGAGGAAACTGACATGTTAATTGATTAGAAATATGTGGTTACTTCCTACATGAAAACCATACTCCTACAAACACAAGCACAACCAAACCAACTGAATCTGTCAGCATGATCACGAGCGTTTCAAATAGTGTTTTGAAAATGATCTTTCATTTCACTGTCACAATCCCATTAATTGTGTTTTTATTTCAAGTTCTACACTCTCGCTCAACACAATTTGCTAGTAGTTGAAACTTGGAACTCCCAAGAAGGAATATTTTTCATACAACCTAAAAATATATTATGTTATATCCCATTCCTGCGCCTACCCTATTTCTAAAATATCAGCAGTCCATTAACCTTGTTACTGACCTTTTACTTCCTTTTCATTTTTTAAGCAAGGGAGGGACCACCAACCGTATGCATTTTATGTAACATGACACATGAAAATGACTGTAGCTGGCGACAAACTAGGACTTGATGACGACGATTATGATGCACGCTTGATTAATGGAATTTATTGTGGTTTTGTAAATAGTAAATACGATTGAGAAATGCAGTAAGAGATAGGGTTTTTAGGGAAAACTATCCGTCTCGTTGATTGTTAATGTTAATGGGGCACGTTGGCCACTTTCATGCATATTATTTACTCTTTCTGGCCTGTTGACTTTTAGATGAAGTGTAAATGAGGACAAGTGGAAAAAAGGAAAATGAAACATTATCTTACCATGCTCATTGCGGGGTGCAACGAGCTCTCGTTAGACCCAATAAGGGGTTCTTCTTGAAGGATTCCTTTTAGATGGGCAATGTAAGACGCTGCAAGCCGGAGGGTGTCCAGTTTACTTAGCTTGGTGTCAGCAGGAACCCATGGTAAAGTAGTTTTCAAACGACAAAATGCTCTGAAAAGAGAAAAATATTATACAATGACTCGACTAAGTTTTCGGTTTAACTCAAATAACTATCTTTCTAGTATCTTTGATTTTTTGGTATGCAAACGAATTGTCAACTTGTGCCACAACAATTTGCACTCATAATGTTTGCTCTATTTTGAGCAAAGTTTTAATCTTCACAAATGAGCTCATAAGCAACTCGACAAATATACACATACACAGCAGCATACCAATTGCAAAAATATTTGAGATTTTTCAGTCAGTGACAAAACTCACCTGCTCAAAACTCGCATTCTGGCTCTTTCCCGAGCATTGGCTGCATACCGCTGCTGTGGCTTTTCCTTGTTTATTGACAGAGATGAGCGAGATTGGTTTTCATTGGAACTCTTCTTTCGTCTTGGCATGATGGTGATGATATTGATGACGCTAGTAGATGTGAAGGGATGCTGTCGGTGACTCCTTGCAAGTTATGTAAATGGATGTTGTACAAATTCCTAAAGGATGTTGATCCGCTTATTCATATGAATGTTTCAAACAATCAAACTCCGAACATCCGTTGCACTGGGCGAATTTATGACACTATTTAAGGATCAAATAAGTATACAAAACCGATATGATCGTTAACTTTTCTATCAACAGAAACTCAAAGGCATATAAAATACAGAGAACTTCAAGCAGTTGTTCCCAGCTTTTGTTTTCTGAGCAAGATTACAGCTTGATGTAGATGATATTTCGTTTCCGACACTTACTATCTAATAAATAAATCGGGATTGGGGAACGTTGATATCTACATGCATAATATAGCTTGAATTGAACATTATGGAACATACCATGCATGGCTCCAATTTGCTTTCTTAGATGGGTTGAATAAACATAATAAAAATTGTTTATATCATGTAATATATGAAGCTTTTTTGAAACGCAAAGATATGGAATCTGGAGTAGTACAAGTAGTTAATTCCTTCTAAACTTTGTAGACAGCTATGATTTGTTATTATGCACAAAATTTTTAGTGTAAATCGTGAGCAGTTATGTAGATAGCATAGCAAAACATGTTGCATGCAAAATACGGAAGTATTAAATACAACAGTAATACAGAGAAAATACTTGTGTTTGGGGCTCACATCTAACATTGACTGCAAAGTTATAATTTTCAATATTTATGCAACAAAGGGGTTGTGTGTTTTTTGTTAGCAGATTTCTGATTGTGATGTGATCCCATGTTGTGTATTGATTGCAGATAATGCTGAATATGTATCCAGTTAACAACTGTAAAAAGATATTTTCTACAAAGTCTATAATGCAATCGTAACATGTACCGAAATATTACACCTAAGACCAACTTATCCATAACGTATTGTGTTATTCATAGATGATGATATTATGAGATTATGATTTCCAGCACTTTGTCTTACACAGGTTAGGGCAGAAAATTAAAATTGTGAAAAAGGATCTGTCAAAAACATTGCAAATTGAAGGTGCGATTAAATGTCATTATATGAGTGATTGACATGACAGATCGAAACATAATACAAAGAGTAATATGCAAATGATACTAGCACAAATCAAATCCAACAACGTATTGTTGACTGTATGACCCACACACACATGAAGTCCCTAAACTAGTTACAAAAATTAGGTGCATTTGCTTTTGATATAGATACAGAAAAGCGTTACTCAGCATAAAGCTACAATCTCTGTTCAAAAGTGATCTTACAATTTGTTGTCCGAGATGATGGAAATGATGAATTATTACGAAAACAAAATTTAATTAGATGATTCACTCAACTACAGAATAACTTTGATGACTCAACGTAAGGTATATAGAACGAAAACGTAATAAAAATCACGAATAATAACAATTCTTTCTGGAATGAGAATGTAAATGTATTGGGGCAACTTGAAACTCTTAAGTGAAAGATTTTTATTCTACGTTCACACTTCACACCACGACGAGCTAATACTGTGAAATGATCTCAAAGTAGATCAAATTAGACTGATTGGGTAACGAGTGAACTTTATGCTTCTTAAACAAAGTATCCTTTTTAAGTCTTCTATGATGAGAGCATACCGAACACTTTTATGACATCTGAGATTCTTTGTTTAGCTTACATCTTAACAACAAGCAACATGCCAGTTTATCCTATGCGTTCATTCAATTCGGAAGCTCCAGTATTGCGTATTTGAAACAACTTTGATGCTAAAGTATAAAGTAACGAAGCTTTCCGAGTATTCTTTAACCCAACATTTTCATGGTGAAACGCTGTAAGTAAGTAAGGGATATATATACGATGCATATGCATATGAGACGATTCCGGATGAGTAAAAACTAATAGTCATGAAATGAATGAATGATTTTCAATGAAGCTTGAAATGGTACCGAGAAAAGAAGGAATAGTTGAACAGGGGAATATACCGGACTGCAAGGGTAAGTTGGGAAAAGTTAGCGTTAGCTATCTATCATTGTATGGAAAATCTTTCATGCTTAAGACCAAGATCAAGTTATTGTTGCATTTGGAAGCTTCCGTCCTTCGTGTTTGATTCTGCTCATTTTTAAGAGTTCTTGCTTTGTTTATCTTTCACCATCCAATGAAGATGACCAACCAGGAAAGTCATGACAGTTGTGGAAATGTGTGGACTGCCTCCAAAAATTCTTCTGGTCACGCCTTACGCTTAAAGTAGTACATATGATATTATATCTCCGCTGGTTCTGCAACAGCTTACAACATTCATTCACATTTTCAAATCAAAATCAAATTATTATATTGAATGTAGGGAATGTAATATACTATCATTCCATTTGAAGCAGCAGGCTTGTTTCTCACAACTAACTTGTTGGATGCAAACGAATTTATGCATTTTAGATTATATGAGGCAAATCATTTTTAAGTAATTTGAAGTCAACTTCCTTTTACATGGTCAACAAGAGCAATATTTTCATGTAAGATTGTTCTTTACACTTGTTCCATGTGTGTGGTTTATGTATGTTCAAGAAGCACAATTTACGTATAAACCTGAGAACTCTGTCCAACGGGAAAAGGTATATGGCCCTACTCTTATATACTCTTCTCTATAAGGCAAGGACATTCTCACGAGTTCTTAACTTGTCAGCGCTTAACAAGGTGTTTCTTTGTAAATTGACCAGAAAACTTAAACGATCTGTCACATCTATGCATCATTACTAATACCAACTTGGGATCGGGTAGATGTATACTTTTATGAAAGATGTGTGTTCTTAACTATTACTGGGCCAGTAATACAGGCAAGAATTATTGACACAGGGGTTTCGACCCAAAGGCGAAGGTTTTATGAAATGATGTGTTCTAGCATATGACTAATTGAAACGAAACTGCAAGTTGCCAATCAAATCAAAAGCTGTGACAATACTGTATTCAAACTTTTTATTCAATTCAATTTGTTCATCAAAATATTTCCCAGTGCTTCAGTGACAAGGAATAAATGCAAATTTATATTCTGATAATAATAATTTTAGATAAATAATGAAGTAGAATTATTGTTGTAAAACACATCGTTAAATACAATACAACCTTTACATGTCTATAATATTAAAATTACATATTATACAAAAGTAACTTGCAGCGGTTGAAGGCACTATAACATTGCCTAGTGTCAATGTTCAAACGATAGTAGCTATTATTAATTATTAACTTATTAACCACTGTGTAAATACAATCAATTATATACTCACATATACTCCACCTGAAATTTGTGCTATAACTATTGGGAATTTAATCAATCATTATAATATCACTGTCATCGCTCTCGTCTCCAGGAGGAGGAGCCCTTGGCATTTGCGATCGCGCTTGGAGAGGACGACGTGGAGGAGGAGGCGGAGATTCACGGTCATCTTCAGAGTCATCGTGATCGTCATCATCATCGTGGTCATATTCTTCCTCTTCTTCCAGCTGCTCTTCTTCCTCAACTTCTTCGTCAGCCGCACCTTCTTCATCCATTTCACCACCATCCCTCTCGTCATCCTCGTCTTCATGTTCCTCTTCCTCGTCTTCATCCTCGTCTACAGCAGCATGCCTTTGTCTCTGAACTTCCACTTCTACCTCACGTGGATTATGAATGGCCATTGTTGTTGTGGCAGTTTCCTCCACACTTTGAACACTTTGCTGGCTTACTGGAAGGTGACTAGCGTCTTGTTGACTCTGAACGTAGGTTATAGTGACCGATGCAAGGAATCCTGGAATGGACCCCTCTCGTAGTAAAAATCTATCGATATCATCGCGGAAATTGTCCAAGATTGGTGATTCTAAAAGCAGCATGTCACCATTTGGAGATTCCTAGAATATAACATTTTATCTGTACTATAAACCAGTTTAAAAATTCTTCTACCCTAGAATTAAATGTAACGATTACATACCTGGAAGATAAAAATGTCATTGGCTTCATGCGAATAGATACTCGAAAGTCGAATCTGCACGTTCGGTTCGCGGACAAATGTGAAATGGAATCCACAAAGTTTGTTAACAACCAGTTGAAGCTGTTGGGTTTCGAAATCGTATGCCTCACTTAAAATCTGAAGTCTTCTTTCTAACTGTGCGTTTTTATCTTGCAGCTCTTCTACAAACAAACAAACAACAGAATCTCAGTAAAGTATTTACAAAAATCTAAAGTACGTAAAGTAAATTATTTATCAACTCATAAAATTAATTTAAAAAAAGATTCAACATACTTTCTTTTCCAACAGGTACTTTGCCCTCAGCTTGGGTTTCCAGCTCATTTATCTTGTTTTTAAGATCTTCGATTTCCTTCGTTGCTTCCTTCAGACGAGACTCTAGTGTCAAAGCAGAGGGATTCATGCCGAAAGACACAACCTTAATTCCAGTAGTGTTTCCGTCATCGCTAGGGCCAGCTTGGGTAATATTTGCGAGCTGGGCTTCTGCTTCCGCCTTTTCTCGTTTCAACCTATCAATCCTACAGAAGTTTACAAAACCAATATTAGATTGAAAATAATCTGATATCCCGAATAATAGCTACAATAGCATAATGGTTAAAAAATTACTCGTTTCGGATTTCAGAAATCAGTGCCATTCGTTTCTCGCACTCCCCACAAGACTTCTTGCTTGATGGATCTTCTTGGATCAAAGCTTCGTATTCCGCCACTGTAGCCTCAAGCTGCGTAATCCTTTCCTGTAAAGGTTTTGAAATTTGTCCTTCGTACTCTTGTTCATACGACTCTTTCAGAGCCTTCAAACCGTCTCTATCCTGGAAATTATAATTAAATTATAAATAAACTTTTATTTTGCGACTGCTAATGTGTTTTATATATCAGTTTTTAAAACTATTTACCTTTGTGACTAAAGAAAGGCGTCTTATAACTTTCTTCACCTCTTGTGACAAATTTTCTTTGTCAGTTGTTAAGCTTTTGACTTGATCCCGAAGAGCAGCAGCTTCTGATTGAGTCTTTGCAATGTTACGCTCTCTATCCGAAATTCTGTACAAAATCCAATCAATATATATAAATGAATAACAGGCCAAAATAGAATCTAGCCAAAAGTATTATAATTTTAAGTGTTATTGTTGCATCTTGCAAAAACATTTGACTTAAATCTTCAAGTCTCATGTGTGAATAGATGCTTTAACATTGTTGTACGATATTCAAAAACCACATATGCAATTTAAAATATACCAATGATATATTATACATAGTGGGGAACGAACATCGATTTTAAAAAATATTACAAGAAAACTAATCCACAAGTTTACGTACACGTGTTTCAGAGTTGATGTTTCATGCATTGCTTCAAGTAACTGATTCTGAATTTTCCGGATATATGCCTCGAATTTGGTGGAATTTGTGCAGTCTGGATCTAATTTAAACGCCATCGTTTTCCAGCATGAAAGTTCCGATTGCAAAGTGCCCTTCTCTGCCTCGACAGCAGCCTTGCTGCCCAATTCAGTACGAAGAAGTCTAACCTCGCCTTCAAAAGTAGAAATTTGTTCTTCCAGAAGCAATTCCTTGTTCATTGTAGAGCGAAGCATTCTATTCTCATCTTCCGTCTTCTCCATTTTTCTGACAAGGCGAAGATTTTCACTTTGTTGTTTCACGTACAAATTTTCAAAATACTTCATCTTTTCCTCCAAATTTTCTGGAGTTACACCAGGACTTTTAGGTTGATCATAGCGTGCCTTGAACTCTGTATACTTGCAAATAGCAGGCTGAGCTTCCCTCAGCTCATTTTGATACTTTTGCAGCTGTTTTTCCTTCAATTCTAATTGATCCCGCAATAACTGCGTCTCCATTATCCATTTCTCAGCTCCCATTTCTGTCTCTTCCAAATTTGCTGACAATTTACGAAGCTCGTCCGACTGTCGTAAACTTCCTGACTCAAATTTTCCTTTTAGCTCCAAATTTTCAGTTTCCAGGATCCTTACCCTTGCTTCCAAAGCGCTTACTTTCTCCAAATGCACCTCAGTTTGCTTATGGAGTCTCTCACTCATCTCATCTTCTTTCCTACTTAACTTATTGTACTGTTCCTTGAAAGACTCTGCCTACAAGTACATACAAAAAAAACAATATATATCAATCACCACATTAAATCTATTTTAATGTTTAATTTAGGAGACGAACGATGTGACGAAAATCAACGAATCATACCTGCTCGTTTGCATCTCGAACCCTTGCCCTCATCTCATTTTCAGACCTTTCATAGCCCACAATCCTCTCTGCGTTAGCCCTCTTAATTTCGATAATCTGATGTTCCAGCTTTGAGTTCATGGCACGCGACTCAATAAGTTCGCCCTGGGTTTGCTGCAACAGCCTCTCCAGTTCACCTACAATGTAAAGATGAAACTGATGATTAAAATCAGCAAACTTATATTATATCAAGTACTTGTAACTATAAAATCCATACTCAATCTCTGGCACTGATTTTCTTCGTCTTCCATTAGCTCTCCTAGAACCGATAACCGCCGTCTCTTCAATGGGCGGTTATCTGATGCTAACGCTGCATCCGCCGGAGAAACATGAAGATAGGACTGCTCCGCCGGACACTGAAGAAAAGTGTCATCTTCAAAATTGATTCTCCGGATAATATCTGCTGAGTTTAGTTGGGGAGATGGAGTCAGCATAGCTTGCCTTCTCTCCAAACTCGCCAAATATTTTGAGATGGGTGTTTCTTCCTTGTCCATTTTACAAGTCTTTATTAGTCACCTAAAAAATACGATGAGCAAATTAGATGAGTAAGTGAAATCCGAACATTATAATTTTCATCAGTCACCAACTAAATTAGGTCAAAAAAATTAAATTTCATTTCAAATTTGTACTTTCCCTTACCTTTCAGGTAATAAAAATTCACTGCCAACAAAGACAGTATTCCCGTAAACAAGTTAACCTCAGAAGTTCAATTGCCCATTAGTTGACCACTATTGGTCATCACTGACCTTTACTAACTTAATTTAAACCTACACAATGTTGACAGTCAGCTGCTGGCCGTTCGGAACCAAAAAGATAAGTACACAAATGTCGAATATTATAACTATCACGGATAATCACTAACTGTTGTTCCACTTCCGCTTTATGAGCTACTCAGATTTAATTAATTTGACCAATAAAATCAAATTTAACCGTAAAGCAGAAGTCCGATATCGTCTTCAAGTCAAGGTATTTTTGTTATGAATGAAACTCGCATACATTTCTGTACCATCAAGGACGAGATGAGGGAGACGAGAAGACCACCAACAAACTCGTTGGCGCATTTTCATCGGTGCATGTTTGTGTATCTGTGCTGTGTATTCTGCATTAGGTATTTTACTTTGTGTTTTTTGTTTTGTTTATCAGAATCTGTCCGGTTTCCTAAAAACTTGTAAAATATCTACAAATCTTCAAAATTTCTTAGCTGGAAAAGACCGAAAATTAAATGGAGTCATTGGAATCCACAATGGAGGTAGTAAGGCAAAAACTCGTGCCGATAAGACGAACTGGGTGGGAACAGAAATGTATTTTGTCACTGGGCTATGAGACTGAAGAAGAATACTTAAAAAGTGTGATCAAGCAGGTGGTCATCGGTAATTCGGATGGGGTCAAAGTTTCGACATCCATCATGGTCTACGGGCCACCAGGGTGTGGCAAGAGTCAGGTTAGTTTGTCATTTGTGTCAGTTACTGAGAATTCATTGTCAGTTTTCTATAATCAAATGCTAAATATTTTTTAAACTTCGTTTCAGTTGGTCGATAAGGCTGTAAAGTTCCATCTTAAGGATCATAGTCGAACAATGGATGTTGTTAGACTGGAAGGTGTGTATTGTTTCAGTTTGCAAGACTCGGTGATGGAGCTGTGTAATCAGATTGTTGATGATAATACCTTGTTGGACGGCCTTGGTCAAGATGACACAACTCCTTTTGATGGTATGTATATATATTCACGTTATATTATGTCATTTAGATGGTAAACTAATTAAGATGTGATTTCTATGTTAATTGCAGAAAGACTGGAAGGGATTCTATCTTATCTGAGGAACAAATTAATTGATACAAAGAAGTCATTAGTGATAATAATAGATGGAATGGAGAAGTTCACTGATGACTCCAGTCAACGTTTACTCTATAACCTGTTTGATATTAGTGCAAACGCTGTGTTCAGTGTGCCCATTTGTATTATCGGAATAACAACGTGTGTGGATATCCTGGATTCATTTGAAAAACGTGTACGGTCCCGTTTTTCGCATCGTCAAATTAACCTTACACCCAAGATTGAATTTTCAGCTTATCAAGAATGGGCGATGCAGCTACTCTCTCATGTCACTGTAATTATATGGTTATTATTAGCCAACTTGTTAATTCTTGCTAATATTTGGGGTTCTTTGTAAAGTTTGTAAACTTCTGTAATTCTTGTAGGACAAAAAGTGGAACCTTCAGACAAAGGCCGTTTGTGAAAATAAGGATGTCATTAAAATATTGCGATCTCTTTTTGAAGCGGATAGGTGTATTGGCCAATTGAAAAGACTTTTGGTAAGGACTTAAGGTTAATTATTTATATGATTATTCTTTCATTTATTTTAAGCAGTAGCATGTTACAATTTAATATGTATTGTTCTAGTATACTGCAAGTTTGATGTGGAACGATGTCATCACACCTGAAAGTATTAAAAACGCATATACACAATTGTTCGCGATGCAGTGCCATGTGCTAATGGCTATGGATTTGCCAGTTAGTGAATTAGTTGTGGTAAGCTTTATTGAGTTTTAGATTTGTTTTTGATTCCTAATGTAAATTAATCACTAATTAATAATAACAATACTTTACTTTACAACAATATAGCTCTTGGGCATCTATAAGAAAATTCAGCGGAGTCAACAAGCATGGCAGCCTGCTGAAATTTTTGAAATTATTAAAAAGCCATATGCCTCATTTCAGCTTAGAAAAGATGACTTTATCAAAACAATTATTAAACTTCAAGTAAGTTACTTCAAAATGAATTTTCAAGTGAAACATTAATACATTCGCTAGTGTTCTAAATTTAATCGTATGACATATTTTGATCTTTAAGGATGTGGAAATTATTGTGCCAGTTGGGGGATCTCAGCAAAATAGATGTGTTAGTAATTTAAATGAATCGTATTATAAATGTGAAATTTCATTTGTCGAATTTCAAGAAATTTGGAAAAACTATCCCAACCTTCCGAGTTTCTTTAACGAGTATTTGTAAATTTCTTCCGTTTTATCCAATTTTTTATACTGTCTTTTCAATTATCCATCGATTAGTTTTTATTTTCAGAATAAAAAATACCGTAAATTAATGTTATCATTCTGCAAATGTTTCGTATGAAAATTGAAAAAAGCTACATATTTGCGTTTTGTGTTAGGAGTATATAAAAAGTGTTAGCGTATAAACAAAAGCTGAAAGGTTGTGGAGTACAAGTTTACGTTTGCAATGAAAGTGAAGGAGAAAGGTGAAAGGAGCAAGTAAGCACATGTACTAGTATTACAAATGTACATTTATAATGATAGTACGCCCACTTGGCAAGGGTAGCTACGAACACGTGTATATGAAGGATTTGTTTCCGGTTCATACAGAAGTAGAAAAGTAGGGCAGATTGTAACCGAATGAGATATCGATCGGTTTATGCAGGGGACTTTTTATAGCTCACACATTGTGTAGGTGTAGTTTTTTTTGCTATATAAGATATTTCCTACTATATGCTCTGCACTTGGCGTACTATCAATGACGTACCAATTTTACTACCTTAAAAGTGACTGGGTCGGAACTTGTCGGTGATGATATTGGGTATTGCCCGCGTTGTAATCTAACCTTAATCAGCTAGGTGGGTTTAACTTTAAGACCGTGGATGGGCATAATTTGTTACGAGATTTTGCATTTCTAATTGCATTAATTTGCGGTATCGAAAGTCATCATATTGCCTCATATTAAAGTTCCAAGTGTAAACGTGAACAAAAATGTGGTCCACTGTCACGATTATTAATGAAACAAACTGCATTCTCAACGTTGCGTTGAAATTGGCAACCCCATTGTATTATGAGAATAAAGTCATGCCAGGGCAAAGTGTTGTAAGGTACGGAACACTTTATATAATGTTTAAATTATCCTCCATGAAATTTCAAACTCCAACTCATCAAGTTTTACTCGTTTGCACTTTTTTATAGGAAAGTCGGTAAAGTCCTCTTTACAGTGGAAGCCAAGCTATGGAATGGTGACAACACTTATGATGAAGTCCGAGACATCATTGCTCCAATTACAATGATATCCTCAGCAGCTTTGTCGGGAGCTCGTGGATTAGCAGCAATGGCATCGGGACATGCTGCAGAAGAGATGAAAAATAGGCAAGTATTTTCGTTAGGCAAAGTATTATTGCCAGAAGGTGTTTCTGAAGACACACAGAAAACTATAAAGGTTTGGATCACTGATTCTGCCTTGAGAGAACATGGATTTTTCATGGGATCTGATCGAACAATTCGAATATCTGGAGGCCCAGCGGCAACTTACGATGAAGAAAATGACACACAGTTTGTGGAAACGACAGATCCTTTCCAATTTCAATATTAGTAAACCTACGAAAAGATTTGAAATATATAAAAAACTAGAAATGAAAAAGAAACAAAACGATTACAAAAAATCACAAAGAGTATGAACACCAATAACGTATTATGAAGTATAACATCAATATTATCCAGAATTCTATTACATTCCAAACAAAAAATCATTCCACTGTTCATTTAATTATGAATTTCAAAGCTTGCAAACAAAATGAAAAAGAAAACGTTCTTTCAAGTGATATGTAATAGGAAATATTGTAGTAAAGAAACTGTAGCAGTAGCCGGTTCATTCTTCAACATTTCATAGAGATTAGAAAGTTAATCATATCATTCCAATCATTATACATATATACTGAGATTCTTCCGTGAGATTTTCGCGAACTTATAACAATTTCCAAAATACTGATTTCAATTGTGATCTTTGCTTGCATTTTAGCTGCACACATCCAGTCCGATAAACTATAAGTGTAACTACAAATAACTTTACAGCTTTAATTGAACTTGAAGAGCATTTTCAAGTATTTACATAAAATTTAAACGACGCTTTTACTACTACTGTTTTACTATATTTTATTCATGATATCATTTGTGATAATGTCCACGGTCTTCGTTAGCTATTTATTACGTACATTGATTAGAGAAATATCTCTGACATCTGTTTGGCCTTGTTAAGAGACTTTAAAAATGAGAAGGGATCATTTATGATTAAGTATTTATGACAAGAGTTTTAATTACAATAATCAATCCATTGTGATTTACAATACTTTTGAGTGCGATACTCTTCCAAGTACCTTTGTCTTGTAATTAATTTCAAGTTTATCTTTTGAAAACGTAACAAGAAATAATATTTCGATAAGTGTAAAAATATGAGCGCGGAATGATCATGATGTTGCTAAAATAATTGTTGTACTAAATAACTAACCACGGAGCTACTTAATTTGTTTCAACGAAGTAGACAATAACTAACTTGCATTCATGTAGCAATATTCTCGACTCGTGTATCACATTATAATTACTTTAAGTTAATACGATCTACATTTTCTTAAATGATTACTGATGTTACAAAGTTTGCTTAGTTATATATACATAGAAATGAGCTAAGCCAGATGTTAAATAAATGCTGTTGGAAAATAAACGTAGATTTAGTACTTGTTTCGATACCAAAGGAGGATAATATTTCCCCATGTATTTCGGCATTTATTATATCATATTACAAACGATAGCGAATAATATGGTAAATCAGTCTTCATTTTTTGTCATGCAATGATTAATAACAACTGATTGGACAAAATATATACAAAAATTAACGATTATAAAAGAATCTGTACTAATCTTTCGGACCCATATGCTTCCAATTACTGCAGCGAACTACACCATTCGTAAGTGATTGTGATTCGGCCAGAGACCACTTTTCTATACGCATTTTTTCGTATTTTTTAAACAATTTTTTGAAGATGGAGGTCACCAATGTCATTTTACTTTCAATACTTTTGCCTTCAATATTAGTAAATGAAATGTCAGCCGTCGCCCCCTTCGAATCACACGAAATAGTAATTGAACAGGAAAAATTTAGCAAACGCTTGTCTCGAGGAGAACACTGAGATAAGACGTCCAGTTTGCTATTACATTCAGTTTCATTGATTAGAACCTCATAGTATTCATTTACCTTATCTAATACAAACTGTTTAAGGACATCCTCATTTTTACATATACTTTTACTTTTGGCAAGCCATTCATTATCTTTTGACTCTGAACTCAGACATTCTCCGTGAAAACTGATTTCTTTAGTTTGGCACTTGTCATTACAACTTTTTTCACAGACGACATTTGTATTTTTGATCGTAAAGCAAACTGGCCAAATTAGATTGTTAAAATCTAAATACATGTCCATCCAAGTTTTTCCCATAAACCTAACATTTTCCTTCACATTTTCCTTATTGTCAGCTCTTTTCTCTGGCTTCAATTTAGAGAGAAATATTTTACTAAAATGACTACTCATCTTTGTATTCAACTCAAAAGTAAGTTCTTCTTGTTCCATTGATCCATTCCCGTTTTGTTCTTCCTCGGTTTTAAAAGACTCCTCCGTTATGTTGCTCCGCATCTCAACGCCATCGCCACTATTTTCATCAGATATTTCAACACAAATGGGGTCGTTCGATGAGCCTTCCCTTTCAACTCCATATCCAATTAAAAGTGTCCCTGCAATAGTTTAATAAATTGATGTTAATTGTCCAAATTAAAGCTAAAAGTATACTTGTTATAAGTTTCATGAATAACTAATATACATTCGTTCTGAAGAACGTCCGATTTCCTTCTCAGCTGGATATCACGGCCCCCAATCTTCATGTCATCCGGGTTCATCCGAAGATTATGAAGAAGAGCATCCGCATCTTCCCTATGAAATTAAAAGACACATTATTTAACAGTGATTCTCAGAAACCACTAAAGACAACTTTAACAATTAAAGTTGAAAGTTCTTTCCACAAGCAATTATTTATCACTTACTGTGTCTCCAACTGGACTATAAACAATCCTGGTCTATTACTCCAAAAAACAAAGTCAACAATGTGTGAAACTGATCTGAACTTTTCCGCAACGACCATCGGCTTATCATCCACATGGGCATACACAACAAACGACTTGACATCATTGTCGTGACTCCACTTGAGAAAACTCGTGCGGGCTTCACATTGATGTCTGTAATCCAGTAGATGGTTGTTCCACTCGTAACTGTATTTAGATTTATAACCACATGAATGACAAATATGCGTTAACATTTTCGACATGAGTCATCCAACATCACACCAAACGCAACTACCAATTACACAATTTAAAAAGAATTAACCCGTATCGTTATCCGAAATACAAATAATATGTACTTCAACAAATGACAAACAAGATCTGCATTGTGGGTATAAAATGCATAAGTGAAACACGTGCTTTGAAGGCATCGGGATTTGGTGTACATTTTCGCTACACAAAAAGCATTTTTACTGTTCGTACGGAGAATCTCCTCGTGTATCATATTTCCCATGTTTAAGTTGCTGTCTTTGTTGCGTTTGCATCTCCGATGCCGATGAACATCAAGCATTAATTCGGAAAATATTTATAACTGAAACTGGACGTAAATAATTATCATTTAGTATTATTGGAATATGCCATTGAGCCAACCCAGATGAAATGGAGTTTTTGAAGATAAATTGTGATGCCCCTTAGCAGGTGGTCTCACGCTCATGTACTTATGTAGATTCCTCTCATAATTATGTGTGATGGTTTGGTTTGAATGGCGATAATAAGCTGAGTCGTGTTAACTTGGTGGAAGGTAGTAATTAAGACATTCTAATAATCAGTTGTTAGGTTGGTGTTTATCCTCCTTCCTTTTAATGTGGTTTGTGACATTCACTTTTTTTAATGGAGGCTCGTCTTTGAGTTTTTCGTATGAGACCCTTCATTCAACTTCAGATGGTCTGTTGGTTGCGTAATAATGAAAATGAAGGCAGCATTCCTTTGCGACGAATATCATCAGTGAAGAGTTTAAATGGTAATCAATAAAATACTACGGTTCGGAATACGTGAGAGAATTTTTACTATCTGTATAGTATTCTATTTGTTTGTAAATATATGACATTGTTATGGCTGTTTCCTGAGGGTACGGTGAACCTTCAATGTCAAATGTTTGTATTTTATGTGCTTTATATGGAAAACAGTCATCATCAGTTTCTTTCTTGCAGTTTAATGAATGTGATACTTAACTGAAGTATGTATGCACATACTAATTAGTAAGCTCAATTTACGACAAATCACTGCTGCTCTGTTAGCAACATGTTGTACATTTTTTTCTGTAATTTACGATAGTTGTAGCCTTCATTTCGAATGCCAAGTGCAGACAGATTCCATCTCTATGATACTTACACATTCTCAATTCAAGCGCAAACTTTTCTCATAATAGAAGCTTTTTTGGCAAGTAAAAAGTGTTACTAATCGTAAGCACTTATGAACAACAGCATTAGATTTTATGTGAACTTTTATGCACACAAAAGCTCACGTCCAATGATGCAACAAGTCATAAAACTGGCCCTCCTATTTTTACTTAATTTTGTGCCCAATTTACACAAAAAGAGTTAATGTTGGATATTAACTGTTGATTGAAAAACGTGATTCATTCAACTATATTTTTCAGCGAGATTCGTAATTTTGATTTGTATACATTATGTTATATAGTTGCTTGCATGATGAGTGAGACTTGCGTGCACTTTAGAATGACGTGTTAAGATCAACAAAGGAAATATTTCTGTCGGAAATACTCTGGCTGGGTGTATTTACGACTGTAGAGCAGTATCATATCAGTATCATTTCAATGCACATATTTATACTACATGTAATAGATGACATGATACACAACAATCAAACTTGGTATGAATGCACGGTCATGCGAAGGATGGTATTTAGCATAATTTTACGTTTAGTAAGTTCAAATAAATGATGCATTACGACTTACGTACTTCTTTAGAGAACGTTTCATATTATGATACGAAAATATTATTTATTTATGCACTTGGTTGCTGTTAGTTGGGGGGAGAGTAGAGTCAATGTTAAGCTATACTCATGCATGATCATAATGAAAAAATGATAATGATATGCGACAGTATTCTATGGAAAGAGACCTTCCACCTTCAGAAAGAAGCTACTCCTTATTATATAGATACATGGATAGTTAAGTAGAAGTTTAGTGCAATGCAATTGCGTACTTACTCTTGGATTGGAAATTCGAAAGATGAAATCTTCCCAACCAGTTCATACTCAGACACAGTATTTATATACAATAAAATTCCAAGTTTGGGATGCTGACTCATAGAACAAAGGTTAGACAGTAACATTACATATTACTTTTGCCTATATGTTGTGACTACGATTCTACGTATAGTGAGTGAAGGCCAAGTCGAAAGCCTAGAGATCAAGCTTCCATATTCGTATGCGAAAGCTAACATTATGTGTGAGTGAGGTGTGCTTTTTTGTTGAATTTACATCCAGTATCTGTATTGTCCAGTAGGTCACTGATTTTTTTTCGATTGCTGTAACGATACACGAGCATAATCAAATTCTAACAACATGCCTATCACTATCATCTTTTTGACGTTCCACAAGTAATAATGATGTAGGACGTAATCTACAATGATTTTCCTTGTGCTTTTGGGAAGCTAATATAACTTTGTATGTGATAGTTTTTCATGTAAAATCTGAGTTTTTTGGAACATCATAACAAGTTTTTGTGTATTACAAACTACTAATTCCAATACAGCTCCCACATAACGTGGATAGGCCAAGCTAATTGATTTTGGATGGTTATGAAGTGTGCACTTCTTCACAGCATCTTTAGAGTTTACAACAAGTAGTACTTGTGTTTGAAGTGAGTGTGGGTGATGGTGCTACTGGCCTTACCTTCAGCCTATTTGAAATTCTAGACTACTGTATTTCTTTAGTTGGATTAGTATAATATTTGAAGGCTTGCAGTTCTACCTTAGCTTAGCTTCGTGTAAACTAATACCATCATGACCCGTTATGTGCGCGTAGCGATTCCCGTTTTAGTATGCATTCTAGTTATAGCTGAAGGAATATTTGCTCAGGTAAGTTTGGAATTTAAATGTTTTCTACTTTTGTTAAATATTTCACAACTTTTACAATGAGATGAAATTATTACATTGATTGTACTCTACTGGTAATATGCAAACTTTCAGTTTTAATATCGCTGATGGTTTCCTGTTTTATCTTTATCAGGAAGCCCCATCTAGTTCTACACCTAAATCACATCAACCCCGATCAAGAGGTCCTCACCATCATCGTAAAAGTCATCGCCGAAATGAAACGCGTTCCAGCAACGAAACGCTGATAGGTCTAGGGGATGGTGATGGTGAAACGGTTAACCTCAATGAGAAAGACAAATATGAGAGTACATACGAAGAGGGAGATGATTACAACAATTATACTTACATTGATGACACAACAACTAGTGACGATGTCGGTACGGCAGAAGATGACAAATTTATTGAGACTGAGAACAATGGCATCATTTCCGAACATACAGATTTTGTACTTTTGCGTTTAAAGCACATATCAATGAGAACAACTTCCAATATCACAGAGCTGCTGGCTTTGCAAGAAGAAGAGTTTGAAACTAACCAAGATTACAAATATGGATGGGCAAGAGCAGTCGAGATTTTTAATGAAACCAAAAGAGAAAAGATATTTGCAAATACAAGTCCAGATTCGATTGTACGAAAAGTGCCTGAGGAATACCACATTGCAGTAGTTGCTTACACTCTGAGCGCCTTATACAGCCAGTTCAATAGAGATACCAGAGAGGTGTGCTCAGGAACGGATATTGACCAGTATACTTGGAAAAGTTACTTTAAAATTCTTCAGTTGGCTATTGAAACTCTAGGGAGGGAGGAGAGGTGGAGGGACAACAACCGATTTCTGTATAGAGGAGCATCTATCGAATATGTTTTGAAGGAAGATCAAGTAATTGCATTTCAGCATTTTATTTCAACATCTGCAGCGCTCACAACTGCCGAGAATTTTGCTGGCAAGTCGCTTTTCGAATTTGAAGGGTTTTACAATGGAACAGCAATGGCGGTTTGGGATCATTCTTATTATGAGCATGAGAAAGAAGTGTTGTTTTCACCACTTCAAGTTTTTCGAGTTGATAGCATTCACGTTGGAACTCATTATACGAGATATGTGTTGGTGAAACACGAAACTCCAGCTCCATGCGAGCAGCTAACCACAGCTAGAACTAACGAAGACCACAAGATAAATTCCTTAGTGTCCAGCAGTGTGGTTCACGGGAATTCCGTTTTGATAATGACAATTCTATTTTCATGTGTCCAGAGTATGTATAAACTAATTTTATAAGTAGTCTGCACATTTTGCTGATTGGTCGTGACTGTATAATTGAATGCAAATACATAATAATATGAATTTATTTTAGTCAAATACTTAATGTTACACGATCTTAGAATCTTTTACGGGTAAGGAAAAAATAAAGCGTAATACTTATCAAAGCCCAATTTAACCAAGAAAATGTCTTTCAGTCCATGTTTAACTTAGAATTAGTTGCAATAAAAATTATTCCGTTGTGCCTTGTTTACGGGATCTGTTTAAATTAAACTGGCGTTTTTATTAACTACATATTTCAATTTATGTAATAGTTTATTGAATATTAAATATTTATAACACATTTGTCGCAGGGAATTCCAGTCTTTATACATCTAGTTTGTATTTATGTTCAGAATACTGATCAAGTATCAATCTTCTTCGATTGGGACTATCTTATGAATCCGTTTGTAAATAACAATTGTATAATACAATACAATTTAGTGTATCACGCATCACATCACCAACTATGTTCATTGTACTCCATACACCATTTTCCATGTTTTTCCTAAACGAAAATCTGCATACAAACTAATCGCATGTAAAAATATTATATCTATCTACCCGTTAGAAAAACTACCAGAAATAAGACAAAATGCCAGGTTGATTATTACACGTGTAACGGAAACCACAAACCATTAAAATCTATAAATTCAGTACTTCCAAAGGAAATGAATTGGCAGTTCTGTCTCCGTTTTCAATTTGCAAGAGTTTCACATCTTCGAGAGGCTAATTAAGTAATCATAAACTTTGCGGTTTCCGTTTAATTTGTTGGGAAATATGCTCAACACTTGACTTTTTTCTTTAAAAGCTATCGTGAGAATTTTTCATGCCAATTGATTTGCATTAACAATATCAATCAACCACAACACTATCTCAAACGGATATATGATATTTAAGAGCATCTGAAAATTTTCTGAAGCTTCGAAACAAGATGCTCACAAATTATTCCATTAACAACGACGCATTCCTAGCGTCAATGTGCTTCAGATCAGAATCTCCTTGTTTTCAGTTTATATAATTGACATTTTTACTTACATTCTATCACATTTTTAATGTTTAAAGCAAATAAACTGGAGCATCATGTCAGTCATGTCAATGGTTTTCCGATTAGCCACAATTTCCTTTCTGGGCTGTTCTGCCTTTGTACTAAAAGAAGGAATTAGATCACAGGTAACTTTCAAAGTTTATATTTCACTTTATCATCAACCATTCCAAATTCATTCTGAAACATTAAGCCCATGTATATGGATGTATATGCGATTTTTTAGGAGATTGAATCCAGTTTCCCGTTTTATTCTCGTCCCATTCGTTCAGTTGACACAAACCAAAACGAAACATTACTACTCGAAGAAGATGGAGAAGATTTTAACCTCAACTTCACTACATTGAACAATAATACAAATTGCACTTCCTACAACAACAACTTAAACGAAACAACCTACGATTGCGAAGATGAAGAATTTAACCTAAACTTTACTACATTCAACAACAACACAAATTGTACTTCCTACAACAACTTAAACGAAACAACTGACGATTGCAACGATGAGGAAGGAGAGGGAGAAGTGAAAGTAGAGGTAGAAGTAAAAGTAGAGGTAAAAGAAGAAGTGAAAGTGGAGGAGGAGGAAAAATTCATCGAGACTGGCATTGTTATCGAAGACACAGATTTTGTACTTATGCGTTTGAAACACATTGCAATGAGAACCAGCTCAAACCTCACGGAACTTTTGGAACTTCAACAGGAAGAGATGAAAATAAATCCAAGTTACAAACACGCATGGGAAGGTGCGGTACAATATTTCAATTGGAGAATAAGAGAAAGGCTTTATAGCAATTCTGCCAATGACTCAATTGTGCGTCAGGTTCCTGACGAGTACCATATTGCAATAATAGCGTACACCGGCTGGCTTTACTGGCAATTTAATCAAGATACACGTGAAGTCTGCTCTGGCTTAGATATTGACCGTTACAGGTGGAAAAGTTATTTTAAGATCTTGACCTTAGCTATTGAAACTTTGGGGACGCAGGAAGAAAAATGGCGAGATAATAAAAGATTTCTTTATCGCGGAGCCTCTCGTAAGTATGATTTGAAGGAAGGTCAAGTGGTGGCATTTCAGCATTTTGTGTCAACGTCTGTAGCCCTTACGGTTGCGGAGAACTTTTCTGGAAGAACGACAATTTTTGAATTTCAAGGGTTATACAATGGAACAGCAATGGCGGTTTGGGATCATTCTTATTATGTATCTGAAAAGGAATATTTGTTCTCACCTCTCCAGGTATTCAAAGTTGACAGTATTCATACTGGCTATTTTTACACCAGATATGTTTTGGTTAAACATGACCTACCGGCCCCTTGCGATAAACAAAACATGATCGATTAAATGACTTTAGTGTGGATAATACGGGTTTTGTGTTTACGATCAACCTTTTCCTGTTATGTTCTATTTTATCTAAAGAAAAGTAAAATTGTATTACGGCCATGAATGATCAACTCTCAATCCGGAATTTGTAGTATAAATTCTGCAATTGTATATAATTATGAGTTCCCAATGTTCTGCGGTGTGAATTGTTTGTTAAACGGGTAGGATAAATTGTTGAGCTTTTCACTTCTCTCTCTCTCTGAATTTTAAATTCAGAACAGCTTTCAATGATAATTAACATTGACTCACAATGTTTGGCATTGCAACTAATGTAAACAAATATATTTATAATTTCTTTCCAAATATGATTACATATATTATGTAGTATAACTAGTTAAAATTTTATATTTGTTCATTGCATCTTTCAAGGAACATATTTACATTGAAACTTGATGGTGTATAATGTTTTCCTGTGAACTCATTTAACTTTGCAAATAAATAATGTATAAAATCAAATGTTTGCGAGATATTTTGTGGCATAGGGAATTCCACAGCCTCATATTTATCCAGGTTTACTTTCAGCATCCGGAGTAATCCATCTTGCATTGCATTTTCCTTATATTATATATCAATTCGTTGTTTGTAGTACTACGGGGCATTGTGGAACAATCCTTTTCAAGACCTTTACATTGGTTCGCCATTTCCCCGTCCATGCTTTTCATAAGGAAAATCAGCATGTAAACGTGGTCACCATTCCTATGAAAATACAGTAAATTATAACGTAAATAGTTGATAACTAGAGCCACTGCAAAAAATTGAAGAAAACAAGACCAGCATAAAACTTGTGATTTGGATGGAAACTTTATTAAAAAAAACCACAAACAACCAAAACTAAAATATTTAGTACTTCCTAAAGGGAAATACAACATGCTAATTTCGCTTTTACTCTCGTAAGCAGCAATTGTCAACTTCATATCTCCGGTGTTTGCGAATTTGTAAAGTTCCATAATATATGAGTTAAATCATAATTGTTTCATATTATAATTATTGCATTCGAAAAACAGTAGAGTTTACAATCAATCTGTTAGGAAATATTCAATAAAAACTTCTTTTTGCACCTACAAATAGTTTATGCCATTTATTTTTTAAAACTTTTTAAACTCTAACGAAGTACTTCCGATCTCGAATAACCTAAATTTTTTTTCGTTCACGGGAAAATTTTCTGCTACGCCGAAACGAGACTAACAAGGATCCAAAGCCAGATGTAAAGGTGCACTTTGCACTAAATAACTCATTGGTTTAAGTCTGTATGGATATTTGTGTTAGGTAGTTAGGAACTGCTTCCGCTTCAGGAACTTCAAACAGTGTCAACGACTCATAAATTGAAGCACCATGCTAGTATTTTTTCGGTTGTTAGTGACAACGTCCGTTCTAGTCTGCGCCTCCCTCGTCTTAATTAATGCACAGGTAACTGTCAAAGTTGATCTACATTTTATTTCATTATAGTCTCAGAATACCCCTCAAAATTACAAGAAAGCAAAGGAGTAGATTTAAGCTTTGTATTTTCCGTATTCATGTTATTTGTGCTGTATTGTTACAAAATTAATAATTTTATTTATTTGTAATTCATATTTATTAGAACATAGATTCCGACTTTCCATTTCATTCTCGTCGTATCCGATCAACTGTACCCTACAACAATAGTCTAAATTACACGCGCCAGAACGAGACATTCCTAAGAGCAGAAGACGGCTCAGGGTTTTTTAATCTCACCGAATTGGAAAACATTAATACTAACAACTACAATGAAAGTATTAACTGTACTACTACCAACCTGAACGGAACCATTAACTGTACTTCCAACCTGAATGGAAGTATTAACTGTACTTCCGGCCTGAACGAAACAATTGTCGATTGCAACGATGTGGAAGTCGAGGAGGAGGAAAAATTTATTGAGTCAAAGGAAGACAGCATTGTTACCGAGCATACAGATTTTGTTCTCTTGCGTTTAAAACATATTTCAATGAGAACCAGCTCAAACCTCACCGAACTTTTGGAACTCCAACAAGAAGAGTTTGAAATAAACGAAAATTACAAAAACGCATGGGAAAGTGCAGCAAATAATTTCAATTCTACAAAAAGAGAAATGCTTTACAATACATCAGCCCCTGACTCAATTGTGCGCCAGGTTCCTGACGAGTACCATATTGCAATAATTGCCTACACTGGATGGTTATTCGGACAGTTCAACAGAGAGACCCGTGAAGTCTGCTCTGGCTTAGATATTGACCGTTACATGTGGAAAAGTTACTTTAAATTTCTTCAGTTAGCTATTGAAACTTTGGGAACTGAAGAGGAGAGGTGGAGGGACAACCGTAGATTTCTTTACCGCGGGGCCACTCGTAAATATGATTTGAAGGAAGGTCAAGTAATTGCATTTCAGCATTTTGTGTCAACGTCTGTAGCCCTTACGATTGCGGAGAACTTTTCTGGGCGGAAGACAGTTTTTGAGTTTCAAGGGTTATACAACGGAACTGCAATGGCGGTTTGGGATCATTCTTATTTTGTGTCTGAAAAGGAATATTTGTTCTCACCTCTTCAGGTTTTTGAAGTTGATAGTGTTCATGTTGGAAATTTTTATACCAGATATGTTTTGGTTAAACATGAACTACCGGCCCCTTGCGATAAGCAAACCATGATTTCTCCAATAAACATAGATATTGATGGAAAATCTTTGCTTGCTCGGTCCATCGGTTGGGTAAATGCAGGTTCTGTATTTATCGTATTCTTATGTGTCTATGTTGTTAATATCGTATTTCATTGATAACGAAAGTCAATCCTACTTGTAGGTTAGCAAGTTTCTTTAAACTAACATTAAATCAACCCATGACAGGAATGTAATTATATAATATAACACTGTAATAGATATGTACACAATTTAATACATACTTTTGCTAATAAAAATTTCTATTTAAACGAATACGGTTCAGTTTATAAAGCCAGCCAAGAAAATAAACAAGCTCTTTGTAAATGAGTTGTATATTTCAAAGAAATTACTGTGATAATGACTGGTACTTTTGTAGGTTTGTCACCGCCACCACTCACCACATCCACATAGATTATTCCTTGAAAAAAGTTTTCTTTCCTTTTAAATGAATTTCCTTCCATCTTTAGTCAACCATCTCAGTACATCTTGTAGCTTCTTGAGATACTTACCTGCAAACTACCAACTACGTACTTGTTTGTGTATTATGCTTATGCATCAATTAATTAGATCTCTGTTCCCCCCTGTCACATTTTTATCTATGAATTACAACCGTTTTCAATGAATCTGTAATGAAAGCACTAATTAAAACCATCCAAAAGCCTCATGAATTACATTAAATAGCAACAGCAGAAAAACCACAAAATTGAGTCTATATAGGTTGGTCAAAAGCTTAAAATAGACTTAATAGCCAAACCACAACTACTTAAAGAAAATTGAACTCTTTTACATCAAACAGTAAAACACACTTGAAGTAAGTGGTATTGAATATTCTTTTGAGCAATCCGTTTTTTGAGTAAACTAGCTTGCAAAACACCATGATTTAAACGGGTGTTGTCCATCGTTTCGTCAAATCGTGTTGAAACTATAAGACTTTCAAATTCGTCTGTTTCCAGCATTTAATTTCCCTTTCAGATCACCATAATGGCTCACAAAGTCATGATTAGTAGTATCTTGTCAACATTTCGTCTAATCATCACCAGCTCCTTTTTCGTCTGGTTAAACCTTATCATAGCAGAAGGGGAAAATGCACAGGTTAGTGACAAATAACGCTTGAGATTGACAAGTAATCTCATTCCATTGTCTTGAGAAATAGCTTTAATATAATATTTAACATCTTAAATAAGCTATAATGATTCATAAATTATTGTTCAGGGAATCCCTTCCAACATTCCATTTTCTTCTCATCTTACTCGACAAATTGATAGCAACCCATCTGTCGTTAGTTCACTCCAAAACCTGACTGTAACAGAATTGGAAACAGGGAAAAGGTTCAATCTCACAGATAAAGCGAACCATAATAAAGAGTATATTAGCAGCGACTATCCACATTCCAACAACAGCAACAACTGCACTTTGAGCAACAGCCAAAACGGAACGACTAGTGGGTGCAATGTTACCAGCACAGAAGTCAAAGAAGAGGTCAAAGTTATGAAGACCAAGTTCAAAGGCATCGTTTCCGAGCCTATAGATTTCGTCCTTTTACGTTTAAAACACATTTCAATGCAAACAAGCTCAAACATCACTGAAATATTAGCCCTTCAACAAGAAGAGTTTAAAATCAACGAGGTGTACAAAAAAGTATGGGAAGCTTCTGCAAAAGTTTACAATGAATCAAAAAGAGAAAAAATTTTCAATAACACGAGCCCCGACTCCATCGTTCGTAGGGTTCCAGAAGAGTATCATATAGCATTAATTGGCTACACTAGTTGGGAATTATCCAGACCTTTTAATAAACAAACCCGGGAAGTCTGTTCAGGATTGGACGTTGAGAGCTACAAATTTAAATCTTACTTCAAATTATTGCAGTTGGCTATTGAAACGCTAGGAACTGAGGAAGAGAGGTGGAGAGATAACAAATGGTTTCTTTATCGAGGTGCTGGAATTGAATTTGTTTTGAAGGAAGGTCAAGTGGTAGCATTTCAGCAGTTTGTGTCAACATCCACAGAAATTGAAGTTGCGGAAGAGTATGCTTATGGAAAGACAGTTTTTGAATTTCAGGGATTTTACAACGGAACTGCGCTAGGTATTTGGGATCATTCAATTCATGAGTATGAAAGAGAATTTTTGTTGTCACCTCTGCAGGCTTATCAAGTTAAGAGCATTCATGTAGCAAATCATTCCACTGGAAATGATTCAAAAATTGAATACACTAGATACGTTTTGGTTAAACATGAGCTACCAACACAGTGTGACCTACAAACCACAATTTCATAAGTCCACACGACTACATACTTAAAATTGACAAACCATTCAGCTGAAGCAAATCAAAGCCAGAGTTACATTAATGGTGCTTGTAAAAATATATGAGTGAAAAAGATTTGGTAACTTTTAAAGTTGTCTGTGTATATTTTCTAATGTAATGGATTATCGGAAATGAAAATAAATTCCTTAGTTTTTCTTATCTGTTTTTACGACATATCTCTTCATAAGTCATTAAAAATTGCTATGCGTCATATTGTCAACGTCAAAAGTTCTTTACCCTGTTTTCCATTTCACAGTATATAGCATTTGATGCTGAACAACCTTAAAACATGCACATTGCTGCAGTATCAAACTAAAAAGTACCTAGTTTCAGGCAGTTTGAATGCAAGTACTGTTTGACTACACGCAGTTCTGGCCGTTGAGTCAATACTCTGAAAGAATTCCCAAGATTCCCACATTTCTTAGTCTTCCCTTTTTAATGTCCAGTTTGCCTGTACTTGATGAATTCAGTTCTCCTGGCTCTCGCTTGTTTGCGATGCATTTGCTCTATACAAAGAAAATAGCCACGAAATTACATTTCTTGGAACGCGTTATAAGTGTAATCACATACACTAGTTAATATACTACACAACTCTCATTTTCTCACGTATTTCCCATGTCAAGGTCATAAACGCAGTCTGCAAATCTTAAAGAATGTATAATATTTGTTTCATGTTTTGAAGAAATAAAGACTCCACTGACGCAATGTAAAATTCTTCGACTCAAACTCAACATATTTTCTTGAGCTGGTCTTATCTCTAAAACAAGTCTCTGTTCTGGGTGGAAACTAACAAGCACCAAGTAATTCATTTTTTATAAAGCGACACCGACATGAAGAGGTTGCACCTATTATGAAACTGGGAACGTGGTGATGTCTCTCCTTCTTGTTGATGGGAACTCTATGAAGTTGTTTGCAATTCCAGTCCATGGTCGTCATTAGTCATAATCAAAGAAATCTGCGGACTGTTTGGTTAAATCAGGTTGGGTCATAGTGGTAACATGAATTTAGTGTTTAAGATGCATGTAAGTTGTTCGGAATTCAGATCAAAAGCATTTGTAGTGCAGCATAGCTAAACAAGAGCAGCTCCTGATTTCAATTTTCATCTTGTATGATGTAAAATTGATACGTGTAATTTGGAACACCATCGCAGTTTGTCGAACTAAAGGATCAATCATCAACCATGTCACAATTTTTTATCCTGGTGACCATTTCTATTCTGCTTTGTTCACATTTCACAAATGGGGCAGACGAAGACGAGGTACTTACGTTCTGTTAATATTTGGATTTTTTATATAAATTTTTATAATTTGTTTAAATTTTTGATTTTGCGCTGTATAGATTGGTAGTGGGGAACAACGGGAAGGGAGGAGAATAGACCTGCGGAGGGAGGACGAAGAAAGATTAAAATCAGGAGAAGAGGATACAAAATATGAAAATCCTTACAAAGACAGTGATGAAGACTTTTACAATCTCGCCAACATAACTGATAGAGACGCGGAAAATGATATTGCAAATTCTATTGAAGACAGTGAGGAAATTAGCGACGAAGAAGATTCAGTGGCAGAGGGAATTGTCCTAGATCACGTTGATTTCGTGCTCTTGCGCTTAAAGCACATTGCCAGCAAAACGAGTTCCAACATCACTGAAATTTTGGCTGTTCAAAAGGAAGAATTTAAAGAAAACTTATTGTACGAAACCGGGTGGGAAACTGCTATCGACCTGTTTGATGAGTACATAAAACCCCAGATTTTTAACAACACTTCCCCTGACTCCATCGTGCGTCAGGTTCCCGAAGAGTATCACATTGCACTGGTGGCCTACACCATCTCAAGCCCTCCGATGTACTGGGGTTTCAACAAGGACACAAGAGAAGTCTGTTCTGGCAATGATATAGGGAACTACAAATGGTTATCATTCTTCAAAATTCTTCAGTTAGCCGTTGAAACGCTAGGGACACAGGTGGACAAATGGGTGGATCGTAACAGATTTCTTTACAGAGGTTCTGGCATTGCATTTGACTTGGAGGAAGGACAGATTTTGGCGTTCCAACAGTTCTCCTCCACCTCCGTTTCGCTTAAAATGGCAGAGTTCTTTGCGGAGGCAGAAACCGAAAATAATGCTACAAGTTCGAGCTACAGAACTGTGTTTGAATACCAAGGATTTTATAATGGGACCGCGGTAGCGTTGTGGGACCATTCGTATTATCCAGGGGAGCAAGAAGTCTTGTTTTCACCCCTTCAAGTCTTCCGTGTTGACAGTGTCCATGTTGGAAACCATTACAGGAGATATGTACTGGTACACCATGAAGAGTCCTCCCGTAGAGATTATGAAAATGAAGTGTTTGCTCATCCTGGAGTTAAAAATGAATTGGATTGCATACAACTTTCCGGTAAAAGTGATTTCTTTGATGTGTCTACAAGTGACAAAGTAAAGCCGATTTTGAGCTTAATAATTCTCATTTTGTGCCAGTTCCTTTTGTAATTTTAATTTGTAATTTTTTGATGAAAAATAAATAAAACAAAAACCAGTTTTACATTATATAACATTTCGTTTACATTTATTTTCGATGATTTCGTTTCCAATATTCAGTTACATACACATTTCAATTTTAGCATGTAGCAGCTCTACATGTTGAATGAATTCCGATGTAGTTTTTAAAATCTGATTTGATCTGACCTGATGAAAGAAGTTTTTTAGTAGATACACACACTAGAAATTGTACTGGTCATAGTATTAATCACTTTTTACTTTACATTCCTATGCAATTACATAATTATAATTATCATGCATTACACGAACATAAAACAAAAATGCATAACAAATTTTTAACAATATTTGTTGTAACAAATGCTTATGAAAAGGAAGAGCTTCTAGAGAGATAATTTTAAATGTAGAGCATAGTTTTAATGTTAGGTACATCTTAACGTAGCTTTCCCTCTTCCACCCTTAAAACAACCACTACTAATCACTTCTTATATGTTAAAATTACAATCATCAAGATTCACTTCAACATTTGAAAGGTTTATCCGAATAAACGGTAAAAATAAATATAGGTATGTTGTTTAAAATATTGTAACTGGATAAATAATTATGAAATGTTATATTAAAATTTTGCAGATCTTCATACACGTTTTGCATCTTCAAAGATGTTTATATAGTAGGCGACAGTAACTGTATATTTTTTCGTTGTTTTTTTTTCATTTTTTACTATGTAGTTTCTTGATTTCTCAAGGTTCTGAACTACTCTTGTCAGCATCTAACACTTATCTACCAGTGGTATTCTCAGGTTGCCCCTTTTTAAAACTTTAAAACTATTTTTCTTCCTGTTTTGTTTCAGCAACAATACGAAATATTTAAAACATAAAAAATCTCTCTGACCCGTTCCTCCAGTATTAAATTAGGATGGTTTTTTTAAAAACAAAAGTTAGAAAATGCATAAGAGTGAAAACGAACATAAATGATTTGATAAAATGATTGTAAAATAATATCACTATATAAATACTTTATTGTGTACATTATTACGTTTACGTACGTTACGTTACGATAATAACATTGTGCTTTGCGAACCTACCTAATAATCTCTACATTTAACATCATGATAATAGTTAACAGTTGTAATTCTGTATTTAAATATTTTTTTATCGTATCGTCTTCGTCTTCAACAACTTAAGTTTTCATTTGCCCAATGTTAAATGGTACATGATTTGGATTCTGATTCCATATTACTACTAAGAAACTGGTCGGGATGAGGTTGCGTCCTCATGTTGAGATAACCCCTTCCACCCACAACAACCAGGACGGTTCTTTCCTGTGGCCCTTTTACACTTTGTGCTTTTGCCTTGACATTGTTTTTTTGTGGTGGCAGTGTTGGCATTATTTCCTGCAGTAGTTATGGAGTGTTTCTTTCCAGCATCTGCATTAGAACCTCCATCACCACCTCACCATTTGGAGGAAATATTATTTCCAACTATGGCGTCGGAGCATTTGAATCCGTTGTTTGTTGACTACTTCTCGAGCCAAGTCCTACGCTTTCATCGGAGGACGCCGAGATTTTAGAGTCTACTGACCAATTCGACAAATCCAGGGAGCGGGGTCGACTCATCGACTCATCCGCATTTTCATCTATCTAACTACTAATTTGGCATCTAGGGCATTCAGCTCTGGGTCACTGCGTCTGAGTGCATCATACAAGGGATCCACAAAGCGCCCTTCATCCTCCAGCCCTCGTACATTAATCAAATTCCCGTATAGTCCATAGACATCAGATTCAATGCTAAATCTGGATGGTATGGGACCTCCTCTGGGGAGTGTTTTGCAGTTTCGAAGGAAAACATTATCTTTGGAGCTCTTCTTACGGAGGACGACTAGGGTTTTGCTGTTGCTAACGCTGGTGGATGGAGATGAAGCTGAAGAGATGGGAGTAACGCCTCTCTCCATGCTGTTGCAGCTCGACCTATCACTTCCCGCACTGCCACTACCATCTACGTGACTACTTATCTGGTTAAAGCTTGAACATTCTGGGGAAGCTAGAGGAGGAAGTGAGTCGTGCTTGGAGTCCTCATCTTCATCATAATTATTTGTAGGTACAGCATTCACATAATCAGCTACATCTTTACATGTAATACTATCATCAATATTATTACTAAAGCTAACACTGCTCACTTTCCCCTCATTATTGTTACTACTGCTCAAGCACAACTCTCCCGTGCTCAGCTCATTCGACGAAATAACTACTGGCTCTGGAGATTTTGTAGAGTTTAATGATGGAGGAGAAAGTGGAGAACTCATTTCAATATAGGAATCATCTTTCACAACGTCATTTCCGTTCCGCACATCTTTCAGCTCTTTCTTTTGCTGTTTATTTGCTTGGTGATGATGTTGTTGCTGCTGCTGCTGTTGTTTTTGGGAGAGCGGAAGTGGAGCAGGTGGTGGTGGTTTCATGAGTGGCATGAGGAAGGAAACAGGTCCAATGAAACCGTGAAAGGAGACATTAGCATTTCCCGTTGAGATTATAGGTACTCCTTCAAGTCGAGGTAGGGGGATGGTGAGAACGACCCCCAAATTTGTTCCGATCCAGAGCCATCCTTTGTGTGCCATGAGACAAGTCACGTAGACTCCTTTTTGACGACGGAATGAGTCACGAACTGTTCTAAAAACGCTGGAGCTATGCTCACATCTTGGAGATGTTGTAGGGACTCTAGATGATAGAGGCACACTGTGCCGCTCTCATGTGTGGCAATCCAGAGACCAACTCCGGAGCAGGCCATGTGGGAAATGGGTCCGTTGTGATGAGTCAGAACCACATTTCTCTGTAACATAATATGAAACAAAAATAATAATATAGAATGTTCCCTTTATAGCGACAAAAATAACTCGTGTCAGATTACGCGCACATTAGTACAACATCACAATTCATCTTGTAAAATTAAATGTGATGTTGTCATCTTCCTGATCATGTTCTACTCATGGTAATAAGCCCATTTAAGGAAATTATGAAAAGGACAAGGTTTCTATTGTAGTATTTATAGGTACATACCTCGATTAATATGTTTTGGATCTATGCCTAAACGGCGTTCCACATGCCTATAAATACTACAAGAGAAACCTTGTCCTTTTCATAATTTCCTTAAATGGGCTTATTACCATGAGTAGAACATGATCAGGAAGATGACAACATCACATTTAATTTTACATGATGAATTGTGATGTTGTACTAATGTGCGCGTAATCTGACACGAGTTATTTTTGTCGCTATAAAGGGAACATTCTATATTATTATTTTTGTTTCATATTATGTTACAGAGAAATGTGGTTCTGACTCATCACAACGGACCCATTTCCCACATGGCCTGCTCCGGAGTTGGTCTCTGGATTGCCACACATGAGAGCGGCACAGTGTGCCTCTATCATCTAGAGTCCCTACAACATCTCCAAGATGTGAGCATAGCTCCCAGCGTTTTTAGAACAGTTCGTGACTCATTCCGTCGTCAAAAAGGAGTCTACGTGACTTGTCTCATGGCACACAAAGGATGGCTCTGGATCGGAACAAATTTGGGGGTCGTTCTCACCATTCCCCTACCTCGACTTGAAGGAGTACCTATAATCTCAACGGGAAATGCTAATGTCTCCTTTCACGGTTTCATTGGACCTGTTTCCTTCCTCATGCCACTCATGAAACACCACCACCTGCTCCACTTCCGCTCTCCCAAAAACAACAGCAGCAGCAGCAACAACATCATCACCAAGCAAATAAACAGCAAAAGAAAGAGCTGAAAGATGTGCGGAACGGAAATGACGTTGTGAAAGATGATTCCTATATTGAAATGAGTTCTCCACTTTCTCCTCCATCATTAAACTCTACAAAATCTCCAGAGCCAGTAGTTATTTCGTCGAATGAGCTGAGCACGGAGAGTTGTGCTTGAGCAGTAGTAACAATAATGAGGGGAAAGTGAGCAGTGTTAGCTTTAGTAATAATATTGATGATAGTATTACATGTAAAGATGTAGCTGATTATGTGAATGCTGTACCTACAAATAATTATGATGAAGATGAGGACTCCAAGCACGACTCACTTCCTCCTCTAGCTTCCCCAGAATGTTCAAGCTTTAACCAGATAAGTAGTCACGTAGATGGTAGTGGCAGTGCGGGAAGTGATAGGTCGAGCTGCAACAGCATGGAGAGAGGCGTTACTCCCATCTCCTCAGCTTCATCTCCATCCACCAGCGTCAGCAACAGCAAAACCCTAGTCGTCCTCCGTAAGAAGAGCTCCAAAGATAATGTTTTCCTTCGAAACTGCAAAACACTCCCCAGAGGAGGTCCCATACCATCCAGATTTAGCATTGAATCTGATGTCTATGGACTATACGGGAATTTGATTAATGTACGAGGGCTGGAGGATGAAGGGCGCTTTGTGGATCCCTTGTATGATGCACTCAGACGCAGTGACCCAGAGCTGAATGCCCTAGATGCCAAAATTTAGTACGTTAGATAGAAGACTGAAAATGCGGATGAGTCGACCCCGCTCCTTGGATTTGTCAAATTGGTCAGTAGACTCTAAAATCTCGGCGTCCTCCGATGAAAGCGTAGGACTTGGCTCGAGAAGTAGTCAACAAACAACGGATTCAAATGCTCCGACGGCCATAGTTGGAAATAATATTTCACCACTCCTCCAAATGGTGAGGTGGGTGATGGAGGTTCTAATGCAGATGCTGGAAAGAAACACTCCATAACTACTGCAGGAAATAATGCCAACACTGCCACCACAAAGAAAACAATGTCAAGGCAAAAGCACAAAAGTGTAAAAGGGCCACAGGAAAGAACCGTCCTGGTTGTTGTGGGTGGAAGGGGTTATCTCAACATGAGGACGCAACCTCATCCCGACCAGTTTCTTAGTAGTAATATGGAATCAGAATCCAAATCATGTACCCATTTAACATTGTGGCAAATGAAAACTTAAGTTGTTGAAGACGAAGACGATACGATAAAAAAATATTTTAAATACTGAATTACAACTGTTAACTATTATCATGATGTTAAATGTAGAGATTATTAGGTAGGTTCGCAAAGCACAATGTTATTATCGTAACGTAACGTACCGTAAACGTAATAATGTACACAATATAAAGTATTTATATAGTGATATTATTTTACAATCATTTTATCAAATCATTTATGTTCGTTTTCACTCTTATGCATTTTCTAACTTTTGTTTTTAAAAAAACCATCCTAATTTAATACTGGAGGAACGGGTCAGAGAGATTTTTTATGTTTTAAATATTTCGTATTGTTGCTGAAACAAAACAGGAAGAAAGATAGAGTTTTAAAGTTTTAAAAAGGGGCAACCTGAGAATACCACTGGTAGATAAGTGTTAGATGCTGACAAGAGTAGTTCAGAACCTTGAGAAATCAAGAAACTACATATATAGTAAAAAATGAAAAAAAAACAACGAAAAAATATACAGTTACTGTCGCCTACTATATAAACATCTTTGAAGATGTAAAACGTGTATGAAGATCTGCAAAATTTTAACATTTCATAATTATTTATCCAGTTACAATATTTTAAACAACATACCTATATTTATTTTTACCGTTTATTCGGATAAACCTTTCAAATGTTGAAGTGAATCTTGAATGATTG
>LJIJ01001650.1:0-39095 GCA_001718145.1 Orchesella cincta
CCAGAGTCTAAGACCAATTTCTTCAGCAATTCTAAAACAAGAAATCGATAAAATGAGCATGAAAAGCGCAAAATTTTACAATTTTATCGGTTTAGGCTAACGCTTACCCACAACAGTAGAATCAGCATTTTGTTCGTTATTTGGGCCAGATGATCCAAGACCAATAGACGGAGTGGCAGTCGTCGTTGCACTATCCGAAATGTCTTGTGATTCACGATGCAATGAGGTACTGTGGTCATCTCCTTCCTCCTGACTCATTGACAATAGTTCACGAACATCTTCCATGTTAAACAACATGTCATTTCTGGAAACAGTTTCGTCGTTTTGAAAAGCCGCTACGTCTGGAAAAATAAATGTTATTAGGGAAATGGTGATGGAATGAATAATTAATGATATTACGATTACCATTATTGCCAGCTTGCACACAAACAAACTTGGGAGCTTCTGGGAGGCGCTTTAAACAACCTTTGGCTTGATTCAACTCATCTTCTGAAGAATCGTGTTCCAAACGATCGGCTCCTCTCCGCGACACCGAAACTCGTTTACGTTTGGGAGTAGCGTCAGGTTCACTCCAATCCGAAGTATCTTCCGCTCTTGGAAGCGCATGGCGTGCGTTCTGGTAACAATCTGGAACGAATATGAATGCATATAGTATTAAAAGTAATTCAAATTTACAATGCATTGACAATTTATCAAAGTCACACCATATTTTCGTAAAACTCTTGCAGCATACGACTTCCAGTCCTGTTCTGGCTTCTTCCGTTGGGAAACGTACTTTGCTGGGTTCTTCACGGGTGGCCAAAACACTTTACTCTCTTTCACTGTCAGGTTTTTCCAAAAGCCAACTCTCAGGAATCACCTCAACACTTTTACCTCCTTCGTCAATTACCTCACACACGCAAAACATTTTAATTGTGATGAAGTAATGGGATAGCAACAAAGCCCTTTATCAACCGTGAAAACTTGACACTTGCACTTAATATCAGTGAGAGGTACGACAACAGCCTGAGCGTTCCTGTTTCTACTAAAGGTGAAAATGCTCAATAGTTCAGAGTCACATGGCTCTAAAATAAGGATTCCTTTACAGTATGTAATAATCCGTACAAATCAAAGCTCCCTTCTTTTAAACGAATACTGACAACTTGTAACAAGCTATTTCCGTTCGTCAAGCAAAACTGTCCTTATGAGGGTCGGTGTCACTGCTTGATTTTATGGTGACACATTTGAACGATATTTGTTTGAACGTTTTCCAATCACTAGAGGTGAAAATCTCCTTTTCTCCTTGAACAACACCTGACTTACTTAATACTCCAGGAAAAGTGTGGTTAGCTTCAGAGAGTCTGTTTGCAATCTGCTGCAAAGGTTTGTTGGGAGTCCTCACTAGTTTCTTCAATTTTCCTAAATAATTTTCGAACTTAAAAGCGCTAAAAGAGTCGAGAGGTCCCAAGTTTTTCACGTCTTTTGCTAAATGCAAGACTCCGTGTACGTTATAGGATAGGAAATCAGATCCATACAAAGTATGACTACTTTCAACAAAATATTGAAGCAGTGAGTGCGCGTATTGGTTGCACTGAATGTGTAAATCTGGATGGCACAAAATTCTTACTGCAACAAACAAGCACATGAACACTTTATAGGAATCAGAATTAATGATATTTTTCAAACCAATACTCCTGTGTATAAAAGAAATTGTCTGAACTCTACAGCCTTCCATCGATCCAATTCAGATAGACCACGCGGTTTGCGTTGGAATTCGCTCACAATATGTGGTGCATAACTAATAAGTACACTGAGAGTTCTGATATCTGTTTCCCCGCTTAATTTATGGTTCGACGGTTTCCCTTTAATCCACACAGTCAGTAGTTTTCGCACGACACCAAGCAAATGAGATGCATGTAGTCTGCTGGGAAGCATTTTATCATATCCAAAGTTGATATTTCTTCTAGCACCGTTGTTTGCAAGTGATGCTCATCATCTCTACGAGTTCGGAAGGATATATCGTCTCTCTCCCTGTTTTTGAGGTATACAACTCTATTGTTTATGTATTCTCCTTCAACCTCACACTTATCACAACCAAAGTATCCCGTGTGTCCTTTAATGCCTTTTGACGAATGCCTTAGCTGGTGCGTCACAATAAAACTATGAAGTTGAAGATCATGTTGCGTAAGAGTAGTTTCTCTTTCAAAGTTATGAACTCATGCACAAATTGTTCTAAATAGTTATTTACACTGCCCGGTTTCTTTGATCCGCAATAGAGTCCAATCACGAATGGTTCACATGAAACCCCTATTACATATCCCAAAATAGGCCAAACGTGAACTGCACTACTTTTAAACAATGGTAGACCGTCGATGTTAATTTGAAGGGCAAGTTGCTTCACGTCTGGTAAATCTGCTGATGTAACTTTCCAAAAATTTGTAGAGATGAAAATGTACATATTTTCCAGGCTCAACGCATTTTTCAACAACTTTGTCATGGGCTTTAATAACTGATCTGCTGTCAGCAGGAAAGGTTTTGGTGGCAGTCATGTTTTCTTAACACTTTAGAGGGAGGAAAACTGACTATGATTAATTCCATGAGTGAGGGCCCATTCTTCAGACTTTCGAGTAGATTGAATGGATTTATGTCACTTTTATATCACTATTTTCACTGTCAGTAGATGTTTGATTGGGTATATAATTCTTGAGAAGGGAGAGTAAACATCTTCGGCTTCTCAATAATTGGGTCTCCAACACTCTTGATTCTCGACAACAACATTCTCTGTGGATTTTGAAAATGCTAATGAAACTTCCCGTGCTGCGATTTGTTGTATCCGCCGTCTTCCCACTATAACTTTTCGCACTTTGGAAAATGGTTGAGTTTTAGACATTTGATGATTTAAATGACTCATGATGCTTTAATTGACTAACAATTAAATTATCCGATTTCTTATTTGAGCTTACAAAGTCTGAATGAAAAATGTATATTTGTTTGTGAACTTGGTTGATGCTGGCTGTAATATGCCGCCGTAAATGGTATTTTGATTGGTGATGGAATATAAATAGCAAGGACGTCCGTACCATGTGGACGTACTTATAAAGACGACGTAATTCCTAAAAATCATATCAGTTTTTTGAGTCCATTGGACATCGTAATGGCGTACGCAAATGGATTATCCACAACATCCATGGATGGATGGTTTAGGTTGGTCCCATAGGATGTATGATGTTACTTGGGCAAGTGCCTTCCAGATGAGTCGTCGCTTTCGTAGAGTCGAATCATAACTCATTCACTTTAGAGAATAAATAACTTTGGGGCACATGATAGTTTCTTGGCGCACACTAGCCATCGTCCTTGCAAAAACTATTCGCTCTCCTTCGTTTCTTTACCTCCCTGCCATCGCATGACACTGTCGCGCGCCTTCCTACTGCCTACCCCCCTTTTTGGACGGGTCCGCCTACATCAAGAAATGCAGCATCCACAGCAGGGCCTTCCCTACTTTTGTTCAGTTCTCCGCTCCTTTGTCTCTAGTGGAACATGGTGGCAAGGATTCGGGATTAGTTTTTTAGTACTATAGTTTTTGGGTAGCGTTTCTCTTGCCTAGACTCTTGCTACCTCTGATCGTTCTTTAGCCCAAACCCAATAGCTACGGCAGCTTTTCGTTTTCTTTACAAATGAGGTCTATTGCCTCCCCTACGCCAAAGTCCACCACAACCCCCGGCACCCCTCCGAACACCCCAATTTTCCAGAGGCAACAGCATCGTCCGAACCCTACATAAACAAACATTTTTATTACTCAATTCCGTTCCTCACACACATAACCTGGTTCAAGTGAAAATTCGGCAAATCTGGCAATTTCTTGAAAGCGCGAGTCTTTAATGAAGCCTGTAGTGTAGTACATTCTGCAATTTACAGAAAGCATTGCGTACTCACCTCAGTTGCATGAAATGCTGATGAGATATGAAGATAAACTTTTTGCTGCAACAGCGTTCCGAAACGTATTCGAATCTTAGCTGAAGATGGGCTCCCTTTTTAGTAGTCCGTCGATCTGCAAACGTTTACTATTAAAATATTCTGCATTGAGCGACATTGTTGTTCCGAATTTTATATTTTTGCGGATTTTTCTAAATTATTTATCGAATGCAGTCTTTCTATGGAAAGTTTATCATCAATAAGTTTCAGCGACCACGGATGCATGCTCCTCTTAAATCTTTTGTGTCAATGCGAATATTTGAAGTTCATGTTGAACGGATTCGCTCTTGCATAACGATTCAATAGGTAGTTTGGCATCTACATCTGTGTTAAATTCAGTATTCACACACATGTGTAACTTCATAATATTCATCTTTTTATCAGGACCTCCGCCAGTTTCAGGGAACGCGTAGTTTCTATTTTTCTCGAGCAAATTTAATGTTTTGTTAAATGCGATTGGTATATGAACGTCCGACTGTGAAGTCGGATGCATGTCATGCATTCTTTCACAACTATCCTAACAATAATCCTCCCATAAATTGTCCAAATGGGCAGTTCTTTTGTTCGGAAATTGAGAGAAGTTGCCTGTTTCCAATTGAAGTCTTGCAGGCCTCATGGGTGTTAATGTTTGTTACGATGGATTGATCCATTTTTCATGTTTGCTGTTCACTTTGATGTTTTATTGCATTAGATTGGGTCATTTCCCTATGCGCTCTATCGTTATTAAATTCTTTAACAGTGAATGTTATATTCCCGGAACAGTTGTTGTAAAAGTCAAAAATCTATCCTTTCCGGGCTTGTTAAAAATAAGAAGGTTGCTTCGATTTCGTTTTTCTCCTTCAGCTACTACCCAAACTGACACACAAAGATCTGAGAAGGGAAAGCAGTTGTGCGAAAAACACTCGAAATTGTAATAATACACATGGTTCCCTATCTTCTATACTCTCATACATATACTGTCTGACCGACCGAAAGATTGTAGCTATTTTTCATTCTTTCATCCGGTAATCATACATTTTTAGTTCTATATGGACCGTCTTTCCTCTCTACTATTATGTAGCTACGTCAATCTATTCCTTTTTCATCTTTCCCCTTGAGCAATTGTTCCCTAAAGACTTGGCCACTTACATAGGATTTGCGGAGGCTTTCATTGTTGAAGATAAAAAAGTGCTAAAATGGATGCACGGAACGATGCCATGTTTATTTGTATACATAGGCATTTTGTTGTTCTTTATACTCTCAAATGGAAGCTCCGTTGTTGAGTGGAAAAGTCTGGCCTAACTAGAATTGAAAGAAGTCAAGACTCATGAAGACCTTAAGCCTGTTGTGCTCTTCAAGATGGCTTTTGCGATATACTTGTATGAAAAACTTCTCCCGTATAGTTGTTGTATCCGATCCAGGGGGCAAATCCAGAAAATTTCTCCTTGTAATTCCTCGCTCTGACTACTGATTTCTCTTGAACTTTATGCTTGTAAAAATGTTGTGATTATTGAACCGTTTAAGTACAGGGGTCTTTGGTGAAACAATGATATTTTGTATTGGAAGTTATATTATAGGTTGCAAATCTTGGGTAAAAATAATTATATACTGTAAAAAAATATGAAACCATATCGTATCAGGCGATGTGTATAATAATGCAGTTCCAGTTGTGCAACAAAAACTTAAAGATTTCAACCAAAACCAGTAGCTTTTTCTGTTCCCTAAACTCTTTCGTAATATCGAAATGTAATCCTCCACTTTCCTAAATACCATATAACCATTTGTAAAGTTTACGAATTCTTACTATCCTCCGTGTTTCACTTGAATTTTACAGAGTAACTTACTAGTCCCCAATGGGCCGTTTCAAAGATTTTCAGTTAACTTCCGGAGAGCTCTCACACAGACGCTTTCGGCGCTACAAAAATAACTTGCAAACTGTACACGGAGGCAGTTTATGGTCATGTCGTTTAGTCTGTTGATTAGCTCCAATACGTTGCTCTAAGTACTGTTCATCCTATCTTAATGATATCTCGGGTGACCATCAAGGAGCAACTTCATATTAACAGCCACTTGCCCAACTATAAGTTTTATTTTACGTGTGGCCAAGCCAAAAGCTACATCAACCAAACTTCCATAAGTAGTTTCACGTAGCAAAGTTTTTTTCTCTGGCAGAACGACTTTGTAGATTTATGTGATTTTTCTTTAAGCTACTTTCTGTTGAAATACCAAAGGAAAATCTGTTGCATTGTTGAAAACAAGTTTTCTATTTGTGCTGGAACAATGTGTGTTGATGGGTTGGTTCATACAGCATTTCTGTTGGTGAACGTTTTTGGTATCATTTTGATTGAAAAGGATGCATTGCTAATCGACGTGGCTGCATAAGTAGAAAGTTTAGAAACTGGGGAAAATTGCTAAAAGCGTTTCGTACTGCACTAATGACGTAGCGATGTGACAGCATCCAATATTGAAAATGTGAATTGGAGTGTACTCTAGGATAATTGATAAAGGTCCATATATGATATGATATGATGGTGACAAATAACAAATGCACAAGTCATTAATATTACATTATGACCAGATGACGTAACCTACATATGTAATCACGCTTCACGCCCGGGTTCCCACAAACACACAACAGAAAAGATGCTCAACTACTAGAAAGAAGAAATATCAGTCGTGTGAGCCAGCCAACCACATCATGGTTAAAAATTGTTTTTGCTATAATGACACGAAACCAAAATATATAGGTACGTAAGTCTCGTGGCAAGCAATCTATAGGCAAACGAGAAAATGTCTCAATATCATGTCCTCAATGCTTGTTTGTCTTGGCTTCCTGTTTACTGCTACACGAGCCGTTAGATTTGTCTATATGTGCTTGTGCATAAAATTTCTCCAAAGTTCTACCCAAAAAGTGCATAAAGTTCTTAGTTTTCACTTTCCTCGTCGTTTTGTGCACACTCCAACACTGAATTGTTACAAGATTGTTGTAACACGGCTAAAACCTATATTTGGTGCAGACACGAAAACGATGGTTTTGGATCGCTGAGTGATGTAGTGACAGTGATAAATGATGATTTCCCATGTCACGGTAGTACCCTGCTGCCGATGTCTTTACTTGAGGCACAGGGTTACCCTGCGTTTGAGCGGCTTCTCGATTTAAGAACTTTAACATTCTTAGAAATCCTATTCATTTTCTCAGACGTCTTCCTTCCTTCCCAAGTAAGTAAGTAGGGTAGCGTTGAACTGGTTAGTGTTTTTTTGCGTAGTTTCGGAAACCTCGTCTCCGACTCTGGTATGTCCGTCATCGATATATTTCAAGATCGTAACCGAATTTCGTTCCTCTAGAAGGCAAGTACGACAAGTTATTATGCATACTGAAGTTGTCACAGGGCCTATCCTCTGTGTATGCTTTCACCACATTATGGTTGACAGCCACAAGCAATCCATGAGTCGAATAGAATTGGAGTATGTATAAATCTAATAACTTAATGTCTGTAACACTCCACCACAGCACGATCTCATGTTCGTTTTGTAATGCTTTAGTTTATTCCTTCGCAAATGGTTTTTTTTTGTAGGGAAAGAGATGTAGAGGAGTGGATTTTTGTACACATGAAATTGATCCAATCGGATCGAGATTGGCAGAAGAGATATTGTTTCATTTTCTTTGTGGCTTGTAAGACACTATGCATGGGTATGTACGTTGGATGGTTTTGCAAAAAGTGAAATCTGAATCCAGTTACGCAAACACATGCAACGAATATATTTGGTTGAGTGGTATCTTCATAAATTGATTGTGTCAAGCTGAGTTGATTTAATGCAAGATTTTTTCCCATGTTGCCACATCCTTTCGTCAGCGTTTTTTCATGAAGATCTAACATAATGATATAAGTTTTTGTACACAAACAACGATGAGATGAAAATTCTGTACCTAACTTCAGCCCAGGGAATGGAGAGTGAGCATACGTGTATGAAATACGTGAATGTTTCAAGTAGCTCTTGCATTATTAGAACTGTTTGTAACTCATACTTAAGTCCCTATTAGGACTTGTGTGTATATTTGCTTTCGTTTGCTTTCGTTTGCTTGGATCGTGACCAACTGATGTGGAAATTGTGGAGGAAGATGAGATTTGTAAAAAATGATGTCATAAAATTAGTCGACTATTCAACCAATTCCTTTACTGCTCATTTTTCCTCAAGAATGAGAGAAAAGTGTGGAGACCATTTTTATTTAAGGGTGAAAAGATGGCTGGCACACTACGGCTATAAATAAGCGCTGGTGAAATGTCGTTGCGACGTGACTTGTTCAAGGTATCAAGGCGCTTTATCATTCAGAATAAGAGTGACTGTTATCATGAGCCTGGGTATGGGTTGTTCCTATCAACCTCGTATCAAGAGTATGAAGGGGTGTCACTAAAAAGTGTTTGTATTCATTATTAGTTTGTTACACTCGGAAAATATGACAAAAGGGACAAGTTCATATATTTATTTCTGCAACATCTGTTGTGACGAGTTGTTGGAGGAGAAGAAGAAGACGAAGATTGAGAGTATTTCTTTATAATGCATGTATCGAGGTCTCTACTACCACTCCTGTGTTTATTCAAAGTTTTCAACCTCTCTACTCAGTCAGACTGCTGCAAAGAAGGAGCAGAACGTAAGATTGGGTCAGATACGGGGGAGATGTTTAGTTTCGCTTATTTAACTGCAAAAAATACTACGACTGATGTAAGTGGTTTCATGTAGAAGTTGTCACACACTTTATCCAGCTCTGTAAATCTTGGTCTGGAATTGAGAGTGACATTTACGATTTTTATTGTTGTCCTTCCTTCTTTCTCTCCTTTTGGTTCGCTTTCTCCTTTTTTTCTTGAAGTTGGGCCAAAAGAAAAGAGACAATTTTATTGCCAAGTGTATCAAAGTTTCGTTTTTCAGTATTATATGGAGCTCACTCCAACATTCTTCAGCAGCAGCCGTGGCACCCTGAAGATAAAAAAGTTTCCCTGCATTATATGTCATATGTAACTTTTTCCCAGTTTGGACTTGTTTGCTTTTCTTTTATTTTACAAGTATTTTATGTCTCTGATGTGAGAAAAAATGGAATTTAGTGTAGCAAACGGAGCAACAGTCGAACAGTATGAGTATGTGAGGAAATAGTAATGTAAGCTGTAAATAGTCTGCGCTTGGAATTTTATAAACTTTGGTGTGCAGTTAAGGATAAGGAAATCAATTATAGTTGACTACCGGCTAGAGGAAAATCCTCCGAATTGCAAATTTTTGGGAGCCTTTCCCGCTTTCCCCAGGAATTCATTTTATGAAGTTCAAAAGGAAGTTTCAAATTAGAGTTGATGAATTATGCGTATGCAATAAATAAGCTTTACCAGCAACATGGAGTCTTTTAACTACATTACCCTATTATTTATATAAGAAATTGCGAAACAAGTGAAAACAGAAAAGACCTCGTCAGCAGAGCAGTTAGGTAACATCATCCTATAGCTTTGCTTATAAGCGGAAGCTGTGTGTGACGACATGGCAGCCCCTAATTATATTTTTACTTAACATCAAACAAGAGGTGATTAATCATGGAAGTTTTCCCGTTATATCGAGGTTGTTTAATTTGATTGTTTGCCATGTGTCATGGGAGCTTCACCCATTCTTGGAGAAACTTTCACTTTTAACTTAATCTTTTTGCTAGCCTCAATTTTTAGAAGCGGGTCCTAATATTGGGGTATTATTAATTTAAGCCAAAATAAGCTGTGCTAAATAATTAGGCGAGATGCTGAGCACAGAGCATTTTGTCATTTCAAAAGGAGCCACTATATGTCATATGCATACACAAACCACGATCAAAAATAGGTAATGACTCAATAGAAACTAAAGTTATGCCTGGAAGAAATGTTTATGCCTCCAAAAACCTGTATTGATGGCAAGGGAATTTTTAATAACTTGCTCGTCATGATATGGTTATCGCTAAGCCGTTCCACAAATATCGATGTTTAATAGCATCCCATCACACGGCTCCTCTGACTACACCTTCAGTTTTATATTGGTCCCATTTCTCTGAGAAAGAATGGCGATAAAAGTTGGCGTGACTGCGTCATTTCTTAAGGATGAGGAGTCTGACACACTTCATCACTTTGATGACAAAAAGAGAGTGTAACTTCAAAGGGCAATGGTGAAGCAAATACCCAAAAAAAAACTTGGGCAAAGTTAACTTTAACGCTGAGCGTCAAGGCTGGAAACACTGGCTCATATATAGTAATATGATATTGTGATATGATTCGCTCTATGATATTATACTGCGTAAAATTGTTATGTTATGGTTTGCGTGTAAATATATATACATAATGTACATGCAGTATAATATTATGAATATTATTATTATGGTGGAGATTAAATGAGAAATGTCTAGTTGGTCATAACACCATCCTTGTTTTACTCGGTAATAGTCATAAGAGTAAAAGTTATCGTTAGACTATGAAAAGATGTCTTTTTTCCCATGCGCTCTGTATTAAACTGAAAAAGTACTTTTTCTCTCTTTTATTGGCATTATGGCGACTAGCCATGCTTCGTTGAAGCAGCCAGCACATTGTGGATGATGCATACGACGCAGTTAAATGTGATTACCCAAAATAAAGTGGAGAAATCAGTGATTGCGCTGAGAAACAATTTTAAGCGCGTGTCAGTTGGACTTTCATGAGTATTTTTTGAAGAACGCAAGACGCAAACTATCCATAAAATGCAAGTGTAAGAGATGAGATGGGTAATAGACTTGTAATGTGAGTTTGCAATATTTATGCTGTTTAGCGACGTAATATAAGCAACCACTGTATTCACGTGATGTGCTAATATGTATATATGGTAATGCTTTGGAAAAAGTGAGCTACAAAGGGACATGTATTTTACAACAGTTGTGGAGGTTTTTTTTTTTCAAGACGAAACTCTTTTTCCAATTTTCTTCTACGATATCCTCTCTAATTTAGCGTTACCTAAAGATTACCGAAGCGTGGGTTGGTTTGGTTGGTGTGGAAAAGAAAAGGTCTCAAGACATGGGAATAACCTTAGTTGGGAAGTCTGTGAAGCCTGGGAACCTTATACAGGAAAATTCATCATTTTGGTTGCAAGTCTCTCTTTGAAAGCATTCAAAAGAGCATGAACGCACACCATCATTGTCTTGCACTTCCTTGTTTTCTAAGAGATTTTTTGTTGTGCGCGCCTACGTACGAATTTCTGTGGAAACTCAGAACATTTTCACATCCTCAATTGGGTGATTGACAAAGTTATCTATGTCGCTGTATTGTATTTTTGAGTTTGTTTGATTATTAACCTCGGCCTTGTCGATCCCGGATTTTCAGTTGATAGATCTAGACTAGCGAGAGATCGGCGCCCTTGCGTTCTTTTCTCTGGAAATTATCATTGCCACACAATACCTGGCTTCTGAAAATGCCTACACTGGCAGTTGGAAAAAACAAGAATATATACGCGAATGCACTTGTTAAGAGACCTTGCAGCAAGCAGCATTTTGGATTCCCTGACTTCAATATAAACCGGATGTTTCTTTAGGTCGAATCATAAATACAATGAAACGCGTCGGAAATCTGCCTTCTTGCATTTAGGAAGCTCTGTTGACAGAAGCGGTGCAGACTTTATTTAGGCTTAAAACTTGCCGGCAACTTTTTTATACGACCGACAGCAACTATTTTACTTCGTCTGTCAACTTCCTGCGACCACGGACAGAGGACCTTTGGCGCTTACCTACGACTGATCTTTTATTTTGCGCTCTCAATGCTCAGTTAGGAGTGTCGGGAGATGGTGTTTCAAACAACCACATCTCGGCGCCTAAAAATTGAACAGATGATACTTCTGGGTATAGTCGCCATGAACTATACTTTCCAAAATCAAACATTATTGATAAACTTCGTTAAAAAAGTTGAGAATATTTCAACTTTGTTTTCTTCAGCTTTCAGATCCCTGCGTTCCTCGATCCACAAAGTGAACACTGGCGTGGCGCCTTTTTGCCATGTGGTACAACTTTGCACCCGCCGGTTGCATTTTACGCTAGAGCTGGACAGTAGTTACCGAGCCAAGGAACGCGCGGGTTGTTGAAACCTCCCTATTATTGTTGGTCTTTTAGCATACAGTCACAAAAATAGGAGGCATTTCCCTGGACAAAACTCTTTACGCGCTTCGCATCTTGGTTTGCCGTTACACGTTCGTTCGTAGTGTAGAAAGATATAGATGAATCAGAGCATCGTCATGCTAAACCTGAAGGGAGTTGAGAAGGAAAGCTCAACAGCGTTATTACAAAAGACACTACTTACTTTCACATTCAGGTCATGCTGAATATAGATATTGAATTGAATTTTAAGATTGCATCATCAGCATAAGCAAAAGGCTTTTCCTTTTCCTTAATGTACAATTCCGTTTCATAATGTTACACATAATGTGGTTGGATATATAGTTATGCATAATATTCATAAAAATATTCACCATTATTGAATGTAATGCCGAAATTGAAAGGGAAAATTAATGTTACAAAAAGGAGCATGAAATTTATGAAAATATGAATGCTTTTTATTTCATCGCCGACGGATCACAGTATGAGCTCAGACTCTCTGCTTCGGATAACAAGAATGAAAATTCTACTACTGTAGTCATCCAAGTTCGAGATGTTAATGGCAAGTTTTATATAACATGGATTTTCATAAAAAATATATAGTTTTTTTTGCTCCAAGCTCTTTTTGCTGTCGTGATCAAACAATGTTCCACACGACTAGCAATAATTTTTTATAAGGTTTTAAAATATGTGTTCATTACATTCTGCCATAAAAATGAAATAATAGATTACTCCGGTGTGACATTATCGACCCTAGTACGAAGCCTGCATTACCTGAGCGAACGATGGACAGAAACCTGCCCCAGCGGTTTTACAGCGTTACGCACATCAAACGCTGTGTCCGCCGCACGACCCCCACTCTCTCATTACACCTTTTTGTATTTATTGTGAACTTAAAGCGTCTCATGTCTCTATAGTCGATTTGTCTCTCGTGTTGCAGTTACTCGAATCGCTAATTCTCTATAAGCTCAACCTTTCTCCTTTGCCTCGCCAAAGTCTTATTACTGATTCCTCTGTCTCTGCTCCCGTTAAGGCCAATACCTAATATATATGCGCGCTACTCTTTCGTTGATGTCGATATCTTTTGGTTTGCTATAGCTGTACTGCTCATTTGTTTTTGTGTTAAAAATTTATTTAAGTCGTGTATTTCTATATGGATATATTGTGTTGAAATTAGAAATTTGTAGTATTTTAATTCGCCTATTTCTACAAGCGTGAAAGAAGAGCGACAGTTTATCTTGGAAATTATATCAAATTTTGCAAAACAAAGAAACGCACTCGCGGGGTCCGTTTCTTTAATATTGTTGAAAAAGTTCTAGACAAAAAAGAGCAAAGGGAATATTATCTTGGAGACCTAATCACTTATATTGGCCGTTATTAAGATCTCTAAGTTACTTCATGTACAAAGGCCAAAGGCCTTATATAAAGCCACGAACGATGGGGCGGCATCAGCAGACAAATTTGCGGCCTTTATTCGCACGGCATGTCTCAAATGTTTCTTCCTTGGTGTTTTTTTAATTCAACGGAGCGTAGAGAAAAAAGATGACGACCAGAATTCGTTTTTCTTTTGACAGTGTTAAATGAGTTAGCATTGCTGAGTAGGCAAACTTCAGAAAAGTTTCGAATGTGGGCGCAATGCCCTATTTCGCCCAACCTCCTTGCACGTTTTGATTATGAGCAGATGAGATTGGAATGTACTGGCATTCAAGTAATGATTGTTTTTCACTTAACAAGGCTGAAGTTGACTCTGAGGGACTGATAACTTATTATGATATAGAAATGATCTGTAAAAAGTTGCTGCACACCAGCTCCAAGACGCCTAATATCTGGATTTTTTATGCATAATTCAGATAGAACGATTTATTATGTTGTTTACATTTGAATTTGGAAAATTTTCCAGACCCGGCGAAAAGTTACGAATTGATAGATTTCGCCCAAATGAAGTGAGTAATTAAACGCTGGCGATTTCGTAACTTACAGGTGGATAATGAGATGCGCAAGGGTGCTCTTCTTTCCGAAATTAAAGTGTCAAGCCATTTTGCTCGACCATACGGTGATGTGTCCCCGACACAACCTGAATCAAAATGATAAAATCGGAGCTTAGATTAGAATGTGCATTCAAACTGGATACTTGGAGTCTATATCAATACCTAATCACGCCCTTTTCTCATGACCATCCCTTCCATGCTCCGGACACGCGCGAACCCAGCTTGACCCCGGCGCGCAAATAACTGAACATTATAAGAGGACATGCTTCTTTCCCGTCAAAACCTGTAAAATACAAAAAGCCATCGACCATGGAAGAGCCTTTACACTTCTTGCCCTCAGAGTAGAAGTATGGCACCCCCAGGCCGCCCGGGCCGGCTGCTCGCCGGCGCGGTCCATCCGGGCCCGGAGGGTTCAGCCCGGGCGCTTGGGCACCGTCCCTGTGGACCATCGAGATCCTGGTGTCAGTCTCGCTCCTCCCTCACGCATTGTTTTCTTCCTTTACAATCCTCAACCCCACGATGGCGATGGTCCTCGGCGTGCGTGCAAGATATTGATGATATATTCTCAAGCTAACAAGATTGCACACTTTGATGTGTATAAAAATAGGATAAAATATAGAGTATATCAAACTATAAAACGTTTTTTTTCTCAAAAAAAGTTTGCACAGTGGCCTGAAGAGAAAAGTCACAAAAGCCATTTTCGCAAAGTAACTAACAACTATGCATAGAAAGTAAGTGGACCCTATTTTATTCCATTTATATATGTACATTAGTGTGTACTTTTCGGAGAGTAAGAAAGAGTAGCTAGCATACAAGGCATTCTTCAAAATGTGAAAGTCGTTCTCCGTGAACGTATAAGCTTTTTCTGTGTTTTTAACTTTTCAAGTGGACCCTTCAAAGGGAGAGAAAATGAATGCTAGTTTTTTTCTTCAACTCAAAGAAAATTGAAGTCTTTTTTTTCGTCTCGTTCTATTTCCTTTTTACTTTCCTCCAAAAACCACTGCTAGCACTAAACTGACAGAGTATTATGTATTTGAGTTTGAGTAGTAAGGGAAAGTGGGAAAACCATTTAAACACACGCTTACTCTGAAAGCGACAGGACAGGACGGCTGAGGACGGGCTGTGTATATACACACACTCACTAGTTTCATAAACACTTTTCCTCATTTTCAACTCCAATAAACATATCCTTTCAAAGTCGTTTCGAGGTAATTTAGTCGAAATAAAAATTTCATATGGCGCCTACACTATAACCAACTCCTAACACATCTAGTGGACTTTCTCTGTCCATTATAATGGAAAAATAACATCCACTCTACCAACCTCTTAGTAAAGTATATATAATGGGGAGTTGAAAAAATGTGAAAATTAAGGACAGCGTGTTTTTGTGGAGTTTGTGTGGTAGTCAAATTTGTTTATTGGTAAAGTTATACTTTTTAATGTTATTCTACAACACACTGAATGGACGTGTTTATATTAGGTGTTATAGTTAATATGCACACTATAATAAAAAAAAGATGAGGGGACATTTTCCGCGTATGCTGAGCGCTATATATAAATTCTGCAGATATAGTGATAAATTAGTACGCATCTGTAAATAGTCCCATCCAAACGCGTGTAATGCTTTTGGTGACGCGAAGATAGGCTATAAACATGTTTGAATAGGTTTTCTTATCGTAACTGTCACTGTAACTTCATTATGAACATACGAAGTGGATATAGTATGTGTTTCGTTCATTTTAAATAGTTGAAAACTAATCATAATGGAAAGATGATAAACAGAGTGTCTGAAATTTCGTATCCACATAGCAAGCATGGGATAATAATAATATTAGAATCAATGCAATCCATTATTATTATCCTAAGGGGTTTCACACCACTAACAATAATGTGGTGAAAGGGGGAGAAAACTGCAGTATCGAATGTGAATTTTGATACATACATCATAATTCTTGGTGCGGCCCAAAGCGTTCTATTTGTGCCAGGGATTTCTCTAAACGAAGCGACAGCCAGACAATAGTAATGACAGGGAACAGCTATGGTGAAGGTGATAATCCAGAGAGAAGGCAACATTCATGCTTCTTCCCAGTAAGACACCAATGGGAATGGTTAGAATAGTGTGCTTTCTCCCGACAAAGAGGATGTCTACATACGTGTACAATATAATACTCCTCCTTATAATATAACATCTCTTGAAAGACATCAACACACACAAAAAATCATGAAAAGAGTGGATTTAGCGTCAGTAGTGCTAGTTGGTAGGTATTCATCTTGTTGGAGTGAGTATGTGCTAGCGTTATTTAATATTTTAATGGCTTTCATGAGTTTTTTATGCTTGGAAAGGGCTTACCCAACAATAAGGAGAGTTTTTCAGATGAGTCTCTTCTCACTTGGTGTTTTACCCTTTTGCAAAGAGGATTGAACTTTTATACTGACAATAGTCAAGTTGGAAACCTCCTCATATTACGGATATAACTTTCATCCAAGTTGGTTCAAGGGATGTAATAGCCTCTGAAAGTGTATGCAGACACCTTCTTCTCAGAGTACAGAGAGAAAGTACATGAGCAATGTACATTTCAGTAGTAGGAAGTCATTGGTTGAAGTACATACATAGTTTGCTACGAAGACATTCCCCATTTTGAGTGCAGTGCAATAGTTAGTAAAATCTCTTGCGAAACTTTCCCTAGACGCAGTATGTAATGCAGTGGTTTGGAATCATGAGCTTGATGATGATGATGACGATAATGATAATGGGTGTTATGTTGGGTGCTGATCAGTGAACATTTCAAGGAACCAAGTTGTACAAGGGACACATATGTGCAAACATGAAAGGAATCCAAGTTATCCAAGCAAACGTCAGCAAAACATGAGCGTTGCTCCCTGGGACGGTCCAGTTTTTGATGTGTAACAGGGCCCGACCGATGTGACCATCAGATGTACATTAGTTGAATATTCATTTTGTATCTTCATTTGCGTCTTGGTCTTGATTCCAATTTGCTCAAGCATGTGGGACTACACCAAACTTTCAAAAGCATCTTTTGACTTGGCAACTTTGAAATTGAAATTTGAAAAGTTGGAAGAAATGGGATGAATATGCAACTTTGTAGTAAAAGATTTTCATCTCTTCATCTTAAAGTGCAGTATTGAGTCTTCATTTCATTATACTTTGCCCAAAGGAGGGACTACTGCACGTGTATATCATAACATAATCTCGGTTTGTATGTAACACGTATAAAATCTGTTATAGCATAAGCATTCTCCAGCTTGTTACAGCATGCACGTACGGACGTATTGGTAGGCCTTTTTCAGGAAGTACATTGAAAGTAGAACTGTGGAGGAAGAAGAATTTCCTTTACGGTTTATCGTTATAGTGTCGGTTGTAGAAATGGGCTTGCATTTCCTGTATCCCCAGCAAGAGTCCTTTCTTTTCTCTCTCTCTCTTTCCCAAAGAGAATTTCTTGGAGGTTTATGTACCGCCGTCCATTACAGCGGTTTAGCTAAAGTTAAGGAAAAAAGAACATTTTACAAAGTATGTAGTGGGTAAAAGAGATGAGAATAACTTAATGTTGAATGTTGGAGGATGACAGAGAAATAACCCATTGAGAGTAATGGTGATCCTGAACTGATGAGAATGCGACTTTTTCTCTTGCATACAACTCCTATTTATACTTGGTAAGTTGGGAAGGTTTGCTTCATGGAATTTTTGTTACCACAGTTAGCTCTAGAGACAAAGTGAAGGGAGGACAGCGGAGAGAGTGGCTTTATGAAGCTGGGAGCATGTAACGAAATTATCCTTATTCTCCCATTCCCTGCCTGTTTAGTTGAGTCTTACAAAAATAGCCACAAAATAGACACATAGATGAACTTTATGTGTGTCTCATCTCGTAAAGTGTGTGAAAAAATGGGATGCCTTCTTGGATTGCCGTGTCTTGCTGTGACACTTATTGTTTTAGAATTGGGACTCGTGCCCACTTGAACTTGGGCATATGTGCAAAATGGTAAGTAACGCAAAGTGTGTTATTTAAAGAACGGGGAATAGTGCTGTGTGGTGGTGGCTGAAGAGGATGAAAAAAGATTTCATTGTTTACTCGATCAGCGTACTATACAATCTTAGTTTTTCATGAAATGTAATATGTTGCAAATAAATAAAATGGAAAGACTCGAGACTAAATCCTTTGTTTTTTGGAGGATGCGTTAGGTCAAGTATTTCATGGGATATTATATACATATCTCACTACTCAAGGAAGCAATTAGGTTTATTTATGATGAATTGAATTGCGTTAGTTTTCTCATATTAAACCATGTCATAAATTTCTAATTGCATAAATTTCTACTACTGTCAGATCGAGGTCATTTACTTTTATTGATATTACTTGAGAGAGTTGGAACGTTTTAAGAAACAACAACGATCCTTGTGACCAACCAACCTGATTGTCCCTAGAAAAGTGTTTAAAAACCCCTTTTTGTTGTTGTGTTTTGCATGTGTTTTTTTAAGTTTTGGTTTTCTCCCCATTTTTATAGTACGATCTGACACTTGTAGCATCGGACAGTTTGAATGAGAATGAAACTACGGTAGTAATTTGGGTTCGAGATGTTAATGGCAAGTTTTATTATTTTATTTTTGTTTGATTATTTACTTTTTTTCTCTTATGTTTGCTGATTTGTGTTTTTATTATTGCTTAAATTGATGATGTTGGGTAAACAGATCGGCCACCTGTGTTTGACCAAGGAACGTATGTCACACAGATTACAGAAGAAGAAGATGTGAATCTTCCAAAGAACATTCTTAAGGTTTTTGTTTTAATTTGCTTTCTTGTTTTTGCATGAGTACTACTATGGCTATCTCAAACTTTGTCGCTTCTGGTGGTTCTGAGTAAATAAGTACCTAACAAGCTTTATCTTTGGGGAATGGAAATCCACTCCATTCTTATGTTTTTGGTGCTGAAAATGCCACTTTCCCCATTGTATATATAATCCTTTGATGTTCACTACTGCTCCCTTTGGCAGGGCTCGCCTGAGCTCTTACTATTTTTTTGTACAAGTGTAAACAGCCTTTTCCTTATCCAATGAATTGTCACATTTAGTCTATAGCGTCTTTGAAAATAATTTTTTTGCTTCTAGACTGTTCCTTTTCTGCTTTTTTTGTAACACTTTTAGTAGTCGCTTCTGGTTCGCAGCCCTTTTTCTGCTTCATGTGTTGTCTCCAGCTATGTAGTAAAATGGCTTTGAAGAAACTTCTCTAACAAGTTAATAAACCGAAACTGATGGGATTTTTTTCTTCTGTGAACGTAAAAAAAATCAGGTTACAGCCACGGATGGGGATCGGGATAGACCACAAAATATTGTATACTTCTTAACTGGTCAAGGAATCGATCCCGATAATCCAGCCAATAGCAAGTTTGACATCAACCGTACAACTGGAGAGATTTATGTCCTCAAGGTAAGCTTATGCTCGAGGAGCAACATGGTGAAATTACACGCACACACCAGAAATACATCTTTTACGTGATGTCTAATTCCTGGATTAGGCGGCTGCTTATCACACGACTCATTTAGTCCTAGGGCTTAATATGTGCAAAGCGTAAATTACACAGAGTTCTGATCACCCTTGTACTAATTTCCTCATTATTATAGCCTCTAGATCGGGATCAGCCAAATGGTAGAGCTCAGTGGAGATTCACTGTGTTTGCACAAGATGAAGGTGGTGAAGGTCTGGTGGGTTACAGTGATGTTCAAGTGAATCTCAAAGGTATATAAACTCTAATCTTGGTTTAATCACGGTTCTCTAACAAACAACTAATGCCAAATTGGTGTTATGCTTGCCTTTTACAGATATTAACGATAATGCACCAATGTTTCCTCAAGGGGTTTACTACGGGAATGTAACGGAAAATGGAACATCAGGTAAATATAATGAAAGGGTAGCAAAGTTTTTGGTAGCATATAATAAATAAGCATTTCGGATATACTATAAACCATGGGTGCAGAATGTTCTATAGCACTATAGTGTGGCTAGAGGAAGAAAAGGGGAGAAAAAACGGGAACGGAGAAAAAAGAGAGGGAAGGGAGGGGAGGAAAAAATTGAGGCAGTTATAAAATGAGTAAATCTTCATTAAATAAATGTCAAGAGATCGTTGTAAAATTTTATATTGGAAAGGTGTGCAAAACAGAATGTCATTCGAGATTCTTTGAGCTTCATTCAAATAACGTAGGTAATAGTCAACCTTGAAAGTAATCATTCAGAAAAGCACAAAGAAGTTATTTGGAGGTAATTGAAATATATAAACGGATATGTTTTAGGCAAAAACCTCGAATGGGGGGTGTGGGGGGCGAAGCCCCCCAGGTAATTAAAAGTAAAATTTTGACAGAGGAAGTTTTTAGGGTCGTCTAGAGGAAGTTTTCATGCTAAAGAAGATTCTGCACACATGCTATAAACATAAACTCTACTTCAAATTAGGAATGGTGGTAATGACCATGACTGCCACGGACTATGATGATCCGAACGAGGGAACGAATGCCAAGCTTACGTACTCCATTGAAAAGAATGTGATTGACGAGGAGCAGAATCGACCAATTTTTGAAATTGAGCCAGAAACAGGAGTAATTAAGACTGCGGTTTGCTGTTTGGACAGAGAAAAGACTCCGGACTACTCTATACAAGTTGTGGCTATAGATGGAGGGGGGTTAAAAGGTTCGTTCTATTTTAAGCACGTATATATGTATGTTTACTGCTGCGTGAACCCAGTGAACTTTTCTTTCCATTGTGTCGTCTGATTGTGTGCGTATGCTCTAATTTTATGCATCAGCGATAATCATATTTAAACTGGTGTTATTAAATCCCAATTTGTAGGAACTGGGACGGCTTCCATACGTGTCAAGGATATAAATGATATGGTAAGCTTTTGCGTGTGGAATTGGGGCGAAGTGAGAACTTTCTCTACTTTCTCTGCAGCAATAACTCGAGTTTCCTTTTTTTCTGTAGCCTCCACATTTTACCAAAGATGAGTGGTATACAGAGGTGGATGAGACTCAGGGATTGACAATTCCTGATGCACCCATCCTAACCGTTACAGTCCACGATGAGGATGAGACTAACAAGTTCCATTACAAGGTAAGTGTAAGAATCACTACATAATACGATTTCTAATTGAAATCCAAAGACACGTGATGAGGATGATAACTTTATTACCCCATTTTTTTAAAACTCCTCAGGTTCTCGAGAACAGTGGCTATGGGGCTGATAAGTTTACGATGGTTAGAAATAATGATGGAACGGGCTCCCTCAAAATTGTTCAACCACTGGATTTTGAGGATCCACTCCAGAGTCAAGGTTTCCGATTCCGAATTCAAGTGAATGACAAAGGCGATGATAACGACAATGACAAATACCATGTTGCGTATGCATGGGTAAAAGTTGGCTTGAGAGATATAAACGTAAGTGCCAAAGTTTTGTCTTATTAGAAGGAGGAAAGAATAAGTTAAAGTATCTACGTTTCAGTTGAATTATAGCTTGACAGCTAAATGGATTGTGGTTTTTGTCTCATAGGATAATAGTCCAGTGTTTGAGAAACCTAATATTGAAGTTTCCGTTTACGAAAACGCTGAAGTTGGCAAGAGCTTAGAAACCTTCAAGGCCACTGACCCTGACCAAGGCGGAAAGAGCAAAGTCTCTTTTCATATTGATAGATCAAGTGATCGAAAGAGACAGTTCTTTATCCATCAGGATGGAACGGTCACCATCCAAAGAGCTCTAGACCGTGAAGATACTCCTCGTCATCAAGTTAAAATTTTGGCTGTTGATGACGGCGTACCTCCAAAGACTGCTACTGCCACACTCACCGTTATAGTACAAGATATAAACGGTATAAACTGCTAACTAACTAACTCTTTCATGTTGTTGTGTTTCTGGACTAGAAGTTTTTATCAGTTGTCTTTTGTATTGGAATACAGATAATGCACCACAGTTTTTGAAAGATTATCGTCCTGTGCTTCCTGAGCATCAGCCGCCCCGAAAAGTAGTCGAAGTTTTGGCGACTGATGATGATGATCGTTCCAAAGGAAACGGTCCTCCTTTCACGTTCCGAATGGATCCTAATGCTGCTGATGAAATCAAAGCCTCATTTAAAGTGGAACACGATCCAAGTACGAAACAACAAATTTGAATAAGGAATATTTATTGGTAAAGTTTGCATCTTTTAATGTTTCTCCAACACCATGTTATTTCTTACAGAGGGTGCGAATGGTGATGGAATGGCGATTGTTTCATCACTTCGGCTATTTGATCGTGAGCAAAGGAAAGAGTTCTTGGTTCCTATTGTGATTAAAGACTCGGGAAATCCTGCAATGTCTGGCACAAGCACACTAACGGTTATCATTGGGGATCTGAACGACAACAAGATGCAGCCTGGCTCAAAAGAAATCTTTGTCTACAATTATATGGGAATGAATCCGGATACTGAAATTGGGAGAGTTTATGTCTACGACATGGATGATTGGGATCTCCCGGATAAGAAGTTTTACTGGAAAAATCGCGACGCCCCACATCCTCGGTTTTACTTGGATGAGGATACAGGGATGATAACGATGAAACAAGAGACGAGACCTGGAAAGTGAGTGTATTTTGAACGAGCAGATTTTGAAGGGGCTATGTTTGTTTGTTGGCTTTTGTTATGTTTAGTTAGATGTGCTCAAAGGAAATGCTTAATAAAATTAGAAAAACTGTATAATTTAAGTCAAATCCTAATAGCCTTCCATTAATTGCTCACTAGGTACGAGCTAGAGTTCCAAGTGTTTGATCGTTATCACACCCAGCTCAGCATAGCTGCTAATGTAACTGTGTTAGTTAAGGATCTTCCACATGATGCTGTGATTAATCATGGCTCCATCCGGATTGCTGGAATCTCTGATGAGGATTTTATTAGAATCTGGGATTACAAGGTATACTCCTTTGAAGTCTTGTTGATGAAGAAGGATTGACTTGACGTCGAGTAGCTATTATATATGTACTAACATACAATTATTTCTTTGATCTCTGTTCGCAGACTCAATCAGTAGTGAAAAGTAAATACCTAAAATTCAAAGCGAAGCTTGCCCAAATCCTTAATACTGAAGAGTCCAAGATCGACATTTTCAGCGTGATGCAGAAACAAGCCAGACCGCCCATTACTGATATAAGGTTTTCAGCACATGGATCACCTTACTATAAACCTGTGAGACTTAATGGAATGGTTTTGCTACATCGGGAGGAGGTAAATAATAATATTGGTTTCTTTACCCGTCCTACTCGTATGGTGAAAGCACGTTCTAATAATGGCATGCACTTGTTCATCAATATTTTATTAGATTGAAAAGGAGGTTGGGATCAACATCACAATGGTCGGAATTGATGAGTGTTTGTACGAGAACAAGAACTGTGAAGGGTCTTGCACGAATTCCGTTGATATTAGCCCGTTGCCGTACACTGTCAATGCCAATAAAACATCCCTTGTGGGTGTTCGAATTGAAACAATTGCAGAGTGTATGTGTGGAGCCCGAAATTTCTCCGAGAAGGATAAGGATAGCTGCCGAAAGTATGAATGCTTTAATGGTGGTCGTTGTATCGAGGCCAAGTCGGGGCCAATGTGCAAATGTCCACACGGGACGGATGGGCCGAGATGTCAGATAACAAGTCGAACTTTCAAAAATCATGATTGGGCTTGGTACCCATCACTCGAGATGTGTGAAGAGTCTCACCTAAGTCTTGAGTTCATTACCAAGAAAGAGGATGGGCTGTTGCTGTACAACGGACCGATGACTGAGCCAGAACTGGATGAGATTGTGGTACAAGATTTCATTTCCCTGGAACTTGACAAAGGAGAGCCAAGACTGCTCCTTGATTTCGGGTCGGGAACCCTTGAGTTGAAGATCAAGACGAATGGCTCATTGGCCAATGGCGAATGGCACAGACTTGATGTTTTCTGGGATACGGAGGTGAATGGAGAAAGCAAATTGTTAACTAATAGTAAAGGCGTGTCAAAACTTATACTTTTCTTTTATTTATTTCATAGGACGTGAAAATGGTTGTGGATCTTTGCAAGTGGGCAAGAGTAAATGAGGCAGATGATGGTAGTCCAAATGTCTTTGACAGCTCCTATTGCCAGGCTGAAGGGAAAATCCCACCATTTAACGAGTATTTGAATGTCAACACTCCACTGCAAGTAGGAGGAATTTATGTTGACCACCTGGATACAAACCATTACCGATGGAAGTACATTCCTACCCAAAAGTCTTTTGATGGTTGCATAAGAAATCTTATTCACAACAGCAAAATATACGATCTTGGCAACCCTGGCCACTCACGCCACAAAGGTAATGAGATGAGATGAGGAGATGAGACTTCAAATTTGTGCATGGATTAAATGTTATATGCTTATCTTTAGTTGCACCGGGATGTCTTCAAGTTGAGGATACCTGTATTGGAAACGACTTACTTTCACGATGCTCTGAGCATGGAATGTGTGTTGGGACTTTTACTGAACCCCGTTGTGGTAAGTAAATGATTTTTTCAACAAAAGTTTGAGGTGTTGTACGCAAAAAGAGGCAACTTTTGCGTAATAGTTTTTATTTGAAGTCGTGAATTTATATATTTTACGAAAATACATATTTCTGCAAGTCCTGAAAAGGACTGATATGGCAGTCAGTCTCATGTAGCTTCTAGAGGAGATCCTCTGAAATATAGGAAAAGCTGCCACGGTCCTTTTTGAACTTTATCCCTGCTTTCTCCATCAAAGTAAAGGGGTCCCTTTGGCAGCTTTCAAAGTTGTAGTACTTCTCGTTGTTCTTAAGCTCCATGCGGTGATGTACTCTCGTCAGATTCCTTTTCTATCATTACGCGTCCCCAGCCGCCGGTGGCACGGACACTCCAGACCCAATCCGTTGGACAGTTCCTTCCCTGAAATTATAGATAAAATAATATTAAATAGTAGCATAAACCGATAAATTTCATGATAAGACAGAAAGTTTGAAAGAAATACTTACATAATAGGGAAATGCATGCGCTAATACTCCATCCTCATGGCTGTCCGCAGTCGTTCGAACGTGGTGCTCCATTGGCAATCGGACTCTCAAATTGAAACGTTTGGGTAAAAGGCGCAATGTTAGTGAAATAGTAGGTAGCAAGGACCAAGAACTCTCTTCAGAATCTGCTGCTGAGGCGAAATGTCCGCGATGGAGGGATGTTTTGGGTAGTCCGTTCGTGAAGGGTTGATGGATGGCTGGGATCTTGGGATCCGGGTAAAAACTGCCCGCCGCCTGAACCGCTGCCAGTCTTGCTCTTCTCCAGCCACTCGAAGACAATTTTGGGGATGCGCCAGTTTGGCTCCACTCAGAGACAAAAGAGGCGTTTTCAGCCATCAATCCGGCTGTCCCTCTTCTATATATTCTGCAATACTAGAAGAAAGACACAAATAATTCATTCCAATAAGGCATTCTTTAAACTTTTTTGTGCAGGGTGAAAGTTGGGGAAAATTAAAAAATTACCTTCTGCTTCAAAATTTCCTTCCGGATGAAGAGGGGGTCATTTGGAGTCCGAAAGTCGCTGTGCTCATAAACCTCCAGGTTCCCTTCATCTTCTTGAGGTCCCCTAGCATCACGACCCGCTAATTTTACATAGGCTGTGTTGAGCAGCTTCAGGCCTTCGCCCCGAAAATTCTAAATAAAAGGCAGAAAAAAGAGAAAGTTATAAAGAAAATTGTAAAAGTTGTCAGATTATTACACGTTATAAAGTATTATATATTTACCTCTGGCTCTTCTCCTCGCCAGCAAAAGAGCGGAACACTCCAACCTCGCCATTATGGTGGATCTTTATGTGCGGTTGCTTGTGCTGCAAGCATGTAGTTCCATTCTTGAGACATTTGGAACATTTAGCAGGGCCACTGTGGGTGTCGACATGACTCGAAATGAGCAACGCATACTGAAGTTTGACAAGTGGGGGCAGATTTCCTCAGTTCAGATGTCCTTGGTAGTGCTCACGAAGATTGGCGTATTCTCTCTGGCATCCTTCACGGTTGCATCTGCCGGGTCCACAATAAATGTCCTCCTGGGGGGTTTGCCTTCTGCTGGAATTTCCTTTGTTTTAAAACGTCGGAACCTGGTTGATTGATGTGTATGTCGCCTTCGTAGTGGTCCTCAATCTCTGGAAATCTTTTTGCAACTTATTGCATACGTCTTCCTGGAGTGGATGGTGTAGGTGCGGGTCGCCAACTTCGGGAATAATTTTGAGGGAGGTGGAGTTTGGAGTACCGTGAACCCCAATGTAGTGCCTTTGCAACCTTTGAGCGGCACTTCATTTTGCACTCTTTCCTGGTCACACCATCCTTCCTTGGTAGCAATATCTGCAATTTTCAACCTCCCTACCTCTGGAATAAATTTTGAGGCGTTTCGGCGGCATTTGGGAAAACTTTGGGAAAGCTTCCCAGAATCAAATTTCTGAAACTTTTGAAATTGTTCTAAACTTGAGCAAAAGCTAAAAGAAAGCTACAGCGCTGACAAACAAATCAACAGTGATAACTTTTCCAATTTTGCGACGCCTTTTATACCCATAGTCATTGCATAACTTTTATTTATGTACGTGTCAAAGGTAATTCAAATCATCGCAACTGAGAGAAAGGTTACCTTAACCTTTCAACTTGCGTACCTGTACCATTTCATATTTGCATAAAGGGTTGTAAGAATTTGCTTTCTCCATATTTGAATGATTTGTAAATGATTTGTAAATTTTCATATGCAGAATGCTTCTCTGGCTGGATGGGACCCGGTTGTACTATACCCACGGTTCCCACAACGTTCAAGTCACAAAGCTATGTCAAATACGCTTTGTCCTTTGAGCCAGATCGCTTTACAACCTTAATTCAGCTCAGATTCCGAACACGAGAAGCACATGGAGAACTCTTTCGCATCAGTGATCAACATAACAGAGAATATGGCATCTTGGAGGTGAGCTACTATGAACTATGCAAAACTATGTCATGTTTTGAATGTTGATAATTATTCATCATCATTGTTTGACCTTTAGATTAAGGACAGCAGACTTCGATTCAGATTCAATCTGAATAGTTTGAAAACGGAGGAAAGTACCTTGTGGCTTTCATACGTTAGCGTTGATGATGGTCAGTGGCATGTTGTGAAAGTCTCTCGTCATGGATCTGTTGCAATGCTAGAGCTAGATGGTGGAGAAGGTCGCAAGTACAATGAAACATTCAAATTTCATGGACATCAATGGATGCTTGTTGATAAGCAAGAGGGAGTGTATGCCGGCGGAAAAGCTGAATACACTGGTCATCGCTCGTTTGAAGTTTACGCAGATTACCAAAAGGGTAAGGAAATCGAATTGTGGCGAAGATTCAGGCAGGCCCAACGTTTGCTATATGTAAATAAATTTGGTTGGAAATCTGCAGGATGTTTGGATGATATTCGGTTAGAAGGTAAGCATCTACCTCTTCCACCTGCTCTAAATGGGACGCAATGGGGCCAGGCAACAATGTCCAGAAACCTCGGTCAAGGTTGCCCATCAAATCAACCATGTACCAATGTTATCTGCCCCCCGCCATTTGAATGTGTCGACTTGTGGAACGAGTATGAATGCGCGTAAGTACAATGATTTGCTAATGTTCCCATTAGCACATTTTCATGAGATTTACATTAACTATTTCCTTTAACTGGAGCCCGTAAGTTGGAGTTTGTTGTAATAAAATGGTGGAGAAAGTTAGAAAGTAGTAAACGTTGTGGGGTTGTAATTTGTGTAAAAAGCATAATGTAGTCTAACATGTAGTGATGCTGTATTTAACGTAGCTGCGGGGAAGGGACAGAAATGAGTGCAGATGAGAAGAATTGCGTGGATAAAAATGAATGTCTCGACAATCCTTGTCTTAATGGAGCCGTTTGTTCCAACCGAGAGATTCCTTATAGGTTTTATTGCGAGGTAAAAATCGACAAAATTCATAAAAATCAAAAGCAAAAAAGTTCTAAAAAACTTGAAATTTGTAATAATTGATGCTTGACTGAAAAAACTTAGTGCTCGCCGGGTTTTTGGGGCCAGACATGCGAGTTGTATCAAGAATAAGTGAAAAATTTGCATATAAAAATCATTAATTCAATCATTCTAGTAAAAATATATGACTAACCGTAACTATTTTGAATGATTAAGGGTCAAATATTGACACTCTCAATGGGAGCACTAGCTGCAATTCTCGTCTGTCTGCTCATAATCCTTAGTAAGTTGATGCTTCAAAAATAAAAAACGCCCTAGTAGTAGTTCTCATGTCGTAATAATAAAAAAGGTACGCATTCGTAGATATATACAATAATCGGTTTGGTGTGACAGTAACGATATGCTTTTTGCCCCTCTCTCTCTTTCTTTCCTTTTCATATGGGTACATTTATTTTTATTCTTATTCGCATGATGTTTCATCTTTTCAGTTTTCCCCGTTACAAATTATTTTTCTTTTTCGCTTACTTTCAATACACCTTCATTCAGGTGTCCCATGGGTTCACGAGCTTTTGGTGTTGAATGCCATGATATCAATGAGTGCGTTGAGCAGTTTCCTTGTCTCAATGGAGGCACCTGTCTCAACCTTGATGATGAGCGCATGTTCATGTGTCACTGTCCCAGAAACTATTCTGGGGTCGTTTGCGAACTGGAGGTTTTGCCTGCCGGAATATTAACTACATCAACAGATTTCGTCATTGCACTTGTTGTTTGCATTCTCGTCTTATTGAGTAAGTGTTGAAGCGAAGTTCTTTTTTTATCCATGCATGCACGAAATTATCACTGTCCAACCAACCAGGAGCTGCAAAATTTGTGTATATCATTATTATTATTATACGACATGTGGAACTACTATGAGGCGTTCGTTTGAATTTGACATCTGTTATCATGCTTATTATGCTAATGGATATTTTTATTGGGAAATAGTCTTGGTACTCGTATTTGTTGTCTACAATCGTCGACGTGAGGCGCAGATTAAGTATCCAGGACCTGATGATGATGTTCGTGAAAATATCATCAACTATGATGACGAAGGAGGTGGCGAGGATGATATGACGGCTTTCGATATTACCCCTCTTCAAATCCCAATCGGTGCACCCGGTCATGAAATGATGATGCCAAAAATGCCATGTAACAGAAAGTCTTGATTTTTTGCTATAAAGGTACAACTTGGGGCAACATGATTTTTTATCCTTACTTAAAAATTCATTTCAGACATGATGAAAATGCCCGATCCTCAAGCTATGCCACCAGGCGAACCAAATGTTGGCATCTTTATTGATGATCACAAGAGAAGAGCAGACCACGATCCGAATGCACCACCATTTGATGATCTTAGAAATTACGCTTACGAAGGTGGTGGCAGCACAGCAGGATCTTTATCATCCTTAGCTTCAGGTAAATTACTAATCAGGCTTTCAAATATAAATTAATATACAACAATTAACTTTGAGTCTAAACTAAAATTTTCAGCAAACTTAGCAGACATTGATGCTTACACAGCAGCCACTTCTGCAATCCTACACGAATGTAATTTCAATTTTGAAACATTGTCAATTGTAGTAGCATACAAAATGCTGTTTTCATTTCCCGTTTCTGAAATTTTTGATTTATTATTATTGCTGCTACTTTTTTACAAATAATTTAATCGATTTACATATAATTTTTGCATTGGACTAAAATATTTTTGATTTGATTTTTAAATTTAATTATTTAATTATTCTAGAGCTATGAATAATTAATGGATGCATCTATATTTTTTCTTGTAGCAACTGATGATGGCGAGCAGGACTTTGACTATCTCAATAGCTGGGGCCCAAGGTTCCAAAAATTGGCCGACATGTATGGTCAAGGTGAAAGCGATGAAGACGACCAGTAAAAGTCTACAAGATTCTTCAAGTCAATCCAAATACGTGGGTCTCAAAAAATTAGCAACTTGTCTATTTTCCATCAACCGTATTCTCTTCCTTTTATCTCAAGCCACGTGCCATAAAACTATGACCGCAAAAAAAATAATTAATTTTTAACGATAAAAGTCGACATTTGCAACAACGGCTGCCATTTCTATAACAAGAATATTATTAAATGTTCCATCGCCTCTTCCGTACAATGTTCTTATGTTCTCGCGTGGTATTATTCTTAAGTGTTTATCCATAATTTTGCTGCCAAAGACCTTATGTTTCTCAAAATAGTTATTATAATAATGTAATGTTCATATATCAGTGCTACTTAATAATTCAACAGTATTTATCACATTTCTTTATTGGACGACAGGGAAAGGTCAGTTTCATCATTATGTTCCCCGTTATATTGTGTTGTAATCTACAACCTTGAGACTTTACGTTATATGCAGGTATTGCAGATACACATTTCTGCAAAATACTAGTAATGAGATTGTATTAATCAAATGGATGCTACTAAAGTGTTATACTCCAGCTCCAGCAGAGCAATAACCATGAAAGGCATAGTGATCAACAGACTGCAAAGAAACGTCTCCACATCATATACTCCAAACACAAAGTAACCACTTTATCGAATGCAAAACAAGTGTAGTACTTTCCCTTTCATCACACACACACAAAAATCTGGGTTGACACTTTACACAACAAAAGCATGACTGTAGTTGTAATAATAATAATAATAACTGATACTTCCTATATCGTAATGAAATGAATCCTCATTGCCACACTTGATCTCAAATGTTGTACATCATCATCCACACAACCTAACAAAGCATAAGAATTCAACTTTTTCGTCCAAACTTGTATTGATTGTGCTCTAATTTTCAAGAATCTCATTGATATAGATTGTATGTGACCCAAGCAAAAATATCAAATCAAGGTTTTATTTCACCTTGCTCAAAGTATTCATTCACATCAAAACTGTGGAACATGATGAGTACTGTTTTATAGAGACTTAAAATGGTTAAAGTGTAACCGTAACATATATTTATCTCGTACAACGTAATATAAAAATGTGCGAGTTTTAACATTATTCTAAATTAGTCTGTGGATAAGAATCTAGATAGTTAATTTTTTTTTAAACTGCACATTCCAACACACAGTGTGAGTTTCTCAGGCTAGATAAACTGGACTTGAATGACAAAGTGGTTAAGGTTAACACTAAATGTATTGTGCTGTATTGCTCTTTTAAATATATATCAACCAAAATATTTGAAATGATTAAATGTACAATGTACACTGGTTAGAATATTATTATTATTAATACCTAGTTTGGCTTGGCGTCACTGCTAAGAGCATCTAAAGTTAAAATTGAATTTATTGTATTGGTTTAATTGAACACACAAATTCAAGGTTTTTACGGGTTTTGATGTAGGACGCCGTATAATTAGCAGGCACTGCACAAAGCACGCCACAAGCTAATAATACTCGGCACCGACCCCAGTATTCCCTAAATCTATTTAAAAATGTAGTAAAAACATCCTCATAAGATTAGCTAATCATAATTATTCATAATATAAGTTTCTGAGGCTCTTTAAGATACAAATTATGAAAGAAATTGAGTGATTCCAGGAAAACCTAAATCAGGTCAATAATAGTCTCTTTCCAATTTCCAATTTTGTACTGAAAAAATCTTAGCAGAGTCAACAAAAATCAAGAGCAATCGAAAATAAAATATGGAGGAAATATTTTAACATGGTTTTTTCTGTACTTTGTAGCCAAACACGTTTAGAGTATACTAAAGAATGGGATACTGAAATGAAAATTGGACAAAGAAACTCTAAATTCGTGAAAAATTTACTGCTAATTACTTTTCAGTGTCAGAATATAATGTAAATTTTTAGTAAACTGATCAAGGAAATTAAAATTACAACAATGATATCCCCAAAGTATAATCATTGCCGCCAGCAAACTTGACTAAATTTAAGCTGATATATGCTATACCTACTACTGCTTACTTAGATGTATGTATACGTGAATGAGATATAAAAAACTTTCGAAATTTTGTAACTTCACTAGTAGTAGCACGTTTCTCAAGTTAACCTTAATGAAGAATTGGAGTTTTTTATTTAACATTACAATGCAAAAATATAAATGTTACTGGAAGCGTTTTGAAATCAATATAGATTGTAACTATACATTCATAAATCGAAAAATGATAAGGAGAATGATGTCTACATAATGGTATATATAAAATGAGGTCTTAGGTAAGTTGATGGTTAATGAAATCGCATTTAGGAACGATCCGGCTCTGTCTATCAGTTTGGTTTAAAATAATACAGTGTACATGTTATTATATATACTATATTTCTTGAGGCAGAATAGAGAAAAGGCTAATTAATTTTTTGCTCAGATCCGGCAAAGTTTTCCTTCTTTTTCGCATCATTGTGAACTTACTGAAGTATAAAAAGAAAAGAAAAACTCTTTCTGAATGAATTTTCGTACATGAACATTTTGAAACATTCAAAAGATACAATTTAATAACCCATTAGTAAAAAAAAGTACTTTAGATCGTAATAATAATCTCAATGTGTAAAATGAAATGGAAAACTTTGCATGATTTTTGTAAAGTACTCACGGATCGAGGTCAGTTTTTGATGATGATGTAAAGCCATTCATATTAGGTACGAAATAATATCTTCTTTATAAAAATTGTACAATGAAATAAACCTAATCCCTTCGTTATTTTGAAACTTGTCATGGTTGTTCCGTGTTCATCAACTCGTTAGAGCTTTATTGCAAGGTTGATAATGATCGCAATTTATTTTTAATTTGGGCTTGTTTCATTTTTATGTAAAATATTTTAGTTGTTTTGTATTAATTATGTGTTATTTTAAGTTTTAGTAATTTCTCGCTTCATTATCGATTATTTACAGCAAATGGTGTTACTACATGATAAGCATCATACCTATGTAAAAGTATTCATGTGTCAATTTTGTTGTACATATTAAGCTTTTTATACAATTTTTAATTTTACGTTTTTAAGTCGTTTTGTTAAGCATTACGATGTCCTGGTTCATATTTACTATATAATATATTCAACTGTGATGATGTTCATTTAATTGCAATAGCATAATACATATATAAACTTAAATGTAGTTCATACAGGGGTGCATATCCAGTCAATAGATTACTTACGGTCTGCTTAACGTTTACATTTGCGCCCTTAAAGTGTTTCTTTTTGGTTATTTCAGTTTTGTCAAGTTTATATTATAATATATAGTTCTTTTCTTATGTTCATTGTTTATCTTAAGTTGTAGTTAAGTTTGACGCTGACAAACAATCAATTAAACCCTGTTTCATAACTTTTTACCGTTCCTTCGGGGGTTTTAGATGACTTTATTTATAGGGCCACAATATGGAGATGACGTTATTATGCTGTTAATTGTAAGAAAGCAGCTTTAAAGATCCGATGAATGCAGGGACAACAATAAAGTTCCGTATTTATTTATCAATTAACCAACATTCTACAATTGGCCATTTTTTCAAAGCATAATTATGTTATTAGATTCATACATACTTCAATTCAATTCGACTCATGGATTGCTTGTGACTGTCAACCATAATGTGGTGAAAGCATACACAAAGGATATGCCCTGTGACAACTTCAGTATGCATAATAACTTGTCGTACTTGCCTACTAGAGGAACGAAATTCGGTTACGATCTTGAAATATATCGATGACGGACATACCAGTGTCGGAGACGAGGTTTCCGAAACTACGCAAAAAAAACACTAACCAGTTCAACGCTACCATACTTACTTACTTGGGAAGGAAGGAAGACGTCTGAGAAAATGAATAGGATTTCTAAGAATGTAAAGTTCTTAAATCGAGAAGCCGCTCAAACGCAGGGTAACCCTGTGCCTCAAGTAAAGACATCGGCAGCAGGTACTACCGTGACATGGGAAATCATCATTTATCACTGTCACTACATCACTCAGCGATCCAAAACCATCGTTTTCGTGTCTGCGCCAAATATAGGTTTAGCCGTGTTACAACAATCTTGTAACAATTCAGTGTTGGAGTGTGCACAAAACGACGAAGAAAGTGAAAACTAAGAACTTTATGCACTTTTTGGGCAGAATGAAGAAATTTTATGCACAAGCACATATAGACAAATCTAACGGCTCGTGTAGCAGTAAACAGGAAGCCAAGACAAACAAGCATTGAGGACATGATATTGAGACATTTTCTCGTTTGCCTATAGATTGCTTGCCACGAGACTTGCGTACCTATATATTTTGGTTTCGTGTCATTAATAAGCACCAGCTTACAGAACGCCCCGAACATGAGGTGTACTTTTCGAGCACTTTAACTGATATCTTGAAACATTTTGTAATTCTAAAAATACATGTTCGTTTCTATTCTCTGGGCGATTTGCCCCTTCATTTATTAACCTTTTTCCTACCAGACTGGGTATTCCAATCCGCTTATCAGTGACCCCTTTGAGTTTTTGAGTAGAACATTACATGGCCAACCGCATAATAATGAATGGTTATCAAATGGCCGTTAACTACATGTAATGTTGTTACCTAGTGCTTTACTATGTATTTGCATGTAATGGAGAGTGCCCACTGTACTTTTCATGATTAACGCCGTGTGCCCAAGCCGATTTAAAAAATTTTATTTGCAAAAGTGATGGCTAACTCCAGTTAAGCGATCGAATAACATTATTTAGTATCTCATCTGAATATTTAAACGAAAAACAAACACTAAAACTACTTACAACATGCAAAATACTTTAAAATAAACTGTATGTTATTTTTATGAAGTATGTGAGGTCAAGTTCTCAGCGATTTACAGGTTTTACGTAAATCTTTTACTTTGCTTTATGCAGAATGATAAGCACTTCTGTGCAAGTATTTGGTTAAAGTAAAGAGTTCCCATTGTCTGTAAAATGGACAGTGGATGAAATTAGACTGAGGGTTGAGCATTTCTCGATGCTCAACTCAACTTCCAACTCGGCCAGCTCCTATATAAAGGGCAGGAAAAGTGGAAGTCAGGAGCAGTTGTATTTCCGATTTGAACCAGATACGTCCTAGTTTTCGCTAGAGGTTGTGGCAGCTCTGTGAGTTCGTATGTATGTCAGATGAATTGATAGATAACTAAATTTTATTGCAGGTCTCGGTTTCCTCATCCCTGAATACATATATAAACATGCAAAACACGAGCTCATACACCGAATTTTGATCGCTGGAGCAGTAAAGGTCTTCAAAGTTTGAAGCCATAGATAACCCATAACACGTGACTTTTTGACAATAATTTTGCAAACCTATACGTAAGAAGCGATTTAGAAACTGAATCCGATGCCAGAAGTTTAATATGAATTTCTGATTTGGTATTTTTCGGTTACCATCTATGCTTTTTTAAACAGCTATAACTTTGGCCGTCCGTAAATCAACATAATTCCAACAAACCTGTCAGGATAATTGTCTTGCCATTACAATGCAAAAACAATTATGCCCCTAACTTGTCTAGCTCAAAAGTTATCTTGGCTTGTCGACCCTATATGCAACCCTTTCTTTATTGGGCGCAATTCGACATGGCGTCACTTAGATTTTTTAGCAACCGAAATATCGGTTCTCAGACACGGAGAATTCATTCGCAGTAACTATTTAAGATAATCCAATGTAGGGTGAAGCACGTTTGTTCATGCTGGGAAAAGGGAGTCTTTATCTTTGGTTTTTGTAAGCTGTCTGAAAATATGAAATTGCAAGCGGTACTGATAATGAATCGGATCTGTCACGGAGTTTAAGTGCCTCCGCAATTGCAAGTTGTTAGTTTGCAGTCATTGGAATCGTTTGGTCATCGTAATATTATCAAATTATTACGATAAGCTAATAGAAAGTTTGAAGGTATTGAGATTCAACGCGAAACTAGTCGCGTGAAAGCAGCTTCCATTTTTTGAATGCGCTTGGCTTCAGAAGTTTGCTTCGAGTATGAATCTCATCTTATGACAACAAAAACTTAGTAAAACATGATTCAATCATGAGAAAATACTTAAAAACTACTTAATTGAATCCATTTTAATATTAAGTGTAGTTTATAATGCGAAAAGAGGACAAAATACGTTGAAATTTAGTGAAAACTAATGCTACATGACAGTCATGGAATGGGCCCTCATATGCCATTGCTCTCGATTCATGACAATCATGAAATCGGCCCTGGTTTAAAAATACAGTTGCTTGACGATAAAGCATCTGGCAGGTAATGCAAAAGTGCATTACATGACATGAAAGCACTTGGCCACATAAATGCATTTTTCTGCTACTTGACAGTAAAGCAAGCGGTCACCTAGCAGTGAAATGTCATTGCTTGAACTCCAGTAGTTGGTCACTGATAAGCGTTTTCATTTTACTTGACATAGCAGCAGCTGGGAGTTTAATGGTTAATCGAATGACCAGAAATTTTGGATGCCATAACTTCAAGGAATTTCCAAAAAGGCCTTTAAGTCATTTTTGAAAATTCAAATTTGGGCAGGAGTTATTATGTACCTTTAGGTACATATTAAGAAGACTTTGTGTCGTCGTCCGTCGTATGTCTGCCAACACGATAACTTTCGAATCGTTTGACTTTTTGAAATTCTGTCTTCACCAGTCGATAGCTTAGGACAAAGCGAGATGAGTTCGTAGATGGGTTATCTGGGGTCACGGGAACAAGGTCAAATGATGAGCGCAACGATATTGATAAGCGTCACATATACATCATTCGAAAGGTATTGCTTTACTGATGATGAATTATTCATCATGAATATGCATCGCAAATTTAAATCGGGACTTCCTAACAGTGTCAAAGGTCACGATTACCGTTTCAAAAGATCAATATGGCTTGTAATATACCATTCGAAAGGTATTGTTGTGCTGATGATGAATATGCATTGCAAATTAAAACTTTTGAACAGGGTCTAGTTGGCCAGTTGGATCGGTCTACTTTACACTTTGGGCGCATTTAATATCCTAAAAACACTCTAAATTACTGTAATTCAAGGAAATGTCACTAAATTTGAAATATTTTCATGAAATCTCGCCAAACTTTCAGGAACTCTACTCCAAAGAACCCATTTGTTAAAGTTCGAGTCTATTTGGCTAGGTAGAAAGTGTTAACTATACACTTTGGGCACATTTAAAAATCCTTTAAACACCCTTCAAATGGCGAATTACGCAAATGTCCCTAAATCTGGAATCGCTTCATGAAATCTCGTCAAATGTTTCACAATGATACTTGAAAGGACACAAAGTTTATTATTTAGACCGACTTGGATGGGAACAATCCGTTAGTTATTCATTTTGGGCACATTTAAAAATCCTTAAAACACCCTCCAAATGGCGAATTACGCAAATGTCCCTAAATCTGAAATCGTTTCATGAAATCTCGTCAAATTATTCACAATGATACTTGAAAAAGCACAAAGTTTAATATTTAGACCCCTTTGGTTGGGAACAATACGTTAAATGACTTTTAGGCACATTTAAAAATCCTTAAATTACCCCCCCAAATTACACACAATTACGGAAAAGTCTTAATCTGAAAGCGTTTATAATCTCGTGCCATTCACAATATCTACTGAAAAGCACAAGTTAATTTTAACCCCTTGTTCGGAAAATACGCTAATATCACCTTTGGGACATTGATAATTTTTTGTATTAAATGCGCTCCAAGTGTATCAATTCTAAACAAGACAATATGAAAATGAAAACTTTAACAAATGGGTCCTTCAGATAGAGTGTAAAGTTTGAGAGATTTCATTGCAAGATTTTAAATTAGCCACATTCCTTTGAATTACCGTATTTATAGCGTTTTGGTTATTGAAATGCGCCAAGTGTAAAATCAACAATTGAGCAATTAACTTGTAACAATGGGTCTTAGGTAGAGTTATTGAAATGTTTCTCGATTTTTTCAAGATTTTAAATTTAGCGACATTTCCTTGAATTAACGGTAATTAAGGAAAATTGTTTTAACATCTTCATATGAAATCTCGCGAAACTTTCAATAACTCTACTATAAAGACCATTTGTTAACAGTTCGATTCCATTTGCCATGTAGATCTTTTGATTTTAACATTTGGGCATTTAATACCTAAAAACCCTATAAATACGGTAAATCAAGGAAATGTCGCTAAATTAAAAATCTTGCAATGAAATCTCGCCAAGATTTCAAAAACTCTACTCTAATGGACACATTTGTTAAAGTTCGATTCCATTTGGCCATGTAGAATCTTTTGATTTTACACTTTGGGCGCATTTAAATACCTAAAAACCTATAAATACGGTGATTCAAGGAAATGCCGCTAAATTTAAAAACTTGCAATGAAATCTCGCCAAACTTTCAATAACTCTACTCTAAAGGACCCATTTGTTAAAGTTCGAGTCCATTTAGGCCAGGTAGATCTGTTATTTAAATTGGCGCATTTAAATACCCTAAAAACACTATAAATACGGATAAATCAAGAAATGTCCTAAATTTAAAAATCTTGCAATGAAATCTCCCAACTTTCAATTAACATGCTTACACTATTAAAGGACCCAATTTGTTATACAGTTCGAATTCCCTTGGCCATGTGAATCTGTTGTTTTACATTATGGCGAATCTAATACGTAAAAATCACAATAAATTCGGGATTCAGACGAAATGTCACTATCATTTAAAATTCTGCAAATAAATCTCGCCAAACTTTCAATAATCTAACTTAAAGATCCATTTGTTAAATCTTCGAAGTCAATTTGGCGAGGCAGAATCTTTGATTTACACCTTGGAGCGCATTTTTAAATACCTTAAAACACTATATAAAATACGGCAAAACAAAGGATAAATGTCGCTAATAGTTAAAAATCTGCAATGAATCTCAGCCCAAGATTTCAAAAAACTCTACTCTAATGACACATTTGTATATTTCGATGTCATTTGCTAGAGATATCTAGTATTTTACACTTTGAGGCGATCGTAATCTAAATACGTAAAAACACAAATAAATTCGAGTATCAAGAAATGTCACTAAATTTAAAATTTGCAAAAATCTCAGCAACTTTCAATAAATTAGGAGAGAGATAAATGGATATCGGACCTGTAACGAATGGGTCTTTAAGTA
>LJIJ01001651.1:0-39091 GCA_001718145.1 Orchesella cincta
TCATGTTAACTGGACTTTTGAGAGGTATCTCAGCATCAGAATCTGATCTAGCATGAGTAGGGAATCAATAATGGGTTTCAATTTTGGATCTGCGTACTGCAAAGTGCCAAAATTCTCACATTGAATTGCGCAAAGGGAAAGGAGTTTACTATCTACAAAGTTGCTTAAATCATCGTTTAAATCCTGGGCTTTTGAAAAAATTTCAGGTCCAAAGGTGGATCATTCAAGATAGGGTTTCTAGACAAAGCGTCAGCGTCTGCGTGTTTCTACCCGCACGATGTATAATTTCAAAATCGTATGGCTGAGGGCCATAGACCAGCGAGCACTCCGTCCATGTGGATCTTTAAAGTTAATCAAATCACAAAGGGCTTTATGATGTTATTATTTTGAAGTGTCTGCCATACAAATAAGGTCTGAACTTGAATTGAAAAAAGTACAGCCAAACATTCAAGGTCAGTCGCAGAATAGTTCTGCTCGTGTCGACGTAAGGTTCTGGATGCATATGCTACCACTCTTTCAACTCCATTTTGTTTCTGAACCAGAGTACATCCGAGACCATGACTTGATCCATCGCAGTGGATTTCGGTTGGGAAAATTCATCAGGGTAACCTAAAGTGGAGTATTACACATTAGTTCTTTTAAAGGACAAAGGATGACTGGGCAACATCACTCCAAATAAATGAAATATCTTTCTTGGTGAGCTCATGCAATGGTTTCGCCACACGCGCAAAATCTGGGATAAACCGTCGATAATAGCTACATAATGCAACAAAGGACTGGACATCTTTCACGCGCTTGGGAGTTGGGAAATGTGTCACTGCCATTACTTTGTCTGGATCGACTTCTACTCCGTGTTGATATAATGTGCCCTAAATATTTGAGCTTGTGAAACCAAAACAAAGGAGCATTTAGTTGCCTGTAATTTGAGACCCGCTTTAGATATAACTGATAAGATGAGTTCAAGGTTTTGCAAATGTTCTTCGAATGAATGTGAAAAGCAAATGATATCATCCATATATACCAGGGCTATTGTCCACTTAAGACGACCAAGTACTGAATCTATTAATCGCTGAAACGTGGGGCTATTAGATAACCCAAAAGGTAAGATCTTAAATTGAAAAAGGCCATCGGGAGTTACAAAAGCCGTCTTTTCCTTACTATTGTTCTCCATTGCTACTTGGTAGTATGCTTGGTCGCAATCAAGGGTAGTGAAATATTTTGAATTTCTTAATCGATCTAACTGATCATCAATTCTTGGGAGGGGATAATTATCCTTCTTTGTTACTGTATTTAGTTTTCTGTAATCGACACAGAAGCGTATGCCCCCGTTTGGCTTTTTTACTAGCACTACAGGAGAGGACCAAGGGGAGTTGGAATATTCAATTAAATCTTTTTGGAGCAGAGCATCAACTTGCGTATGTAAAATCTCTTTCACGAAATGACACACGGTATGGTCTTTGTTTTATTGGCCGGGCGTCACCAACCTCAATATTGTGTTTGACCAGATCGCATCTGCCTATTTGTGGGGATTCAGGGGAGGAAAAGGAATCTGCATATTTCTGAAGGATATGACATATTCTATTCTTTCATCTTTGGTAAGGGATTCTCCAAACTTAAAATGGCTTTCAAGCTTTTCAAAGTCTGCCTTTCTGTCTGTGTTTAGTATGGAAAGGGATTCAGTATTTGCTTTGATATTTTCTAAGGTTTCATCTACATTGCAGATGGTGTCTTTTTGTTCATGTGTTTTGCAACAGCCAATTATCAAGTCCTGCCTTAACTGAACTTTTCTATTTGTTGGGTTCAAAACAAATGTGCTACCTACCCCGTCTTTTAAAGTAATAATTGCTGCTCCTACGGCAATTTGTTTCAGAGCTTCTGTTGAATTTGAAGGAAATACTACGACATCACAGCTAAGTTTCTTTGTGGACCTGACTTTAATTCTGGTCATTGACATTGGGGGGATAACAGTCGGTTGTCGAACTTTTAGTGAGAATAGTTTTGGGAGAAATGTAGAAACTAAAGATTGGACGTCAGTTTGTTCGGAAGCGGTGGAGCTATCTGATTGATTCACTTGGAGTGAAACGGACGAAGTTGAGTTTGTGGGGACTAGTTTTCCAATTTTTAGGAATTGGGAACTACAACAAATGTCAACTTGCATAGCTGATAGCCAGTCCATGCCTAGCACGAGCATTTTAAGAAAGGGGACAACGTAAAAGCACCACTGAATTCTTGATTTTCTAACTGTAATCAGTAATCAATCTGCTCTTCATTACATATTGATGACTCTCTTCTACTGAAAAGATTAATTGAAAATGGATCTATTTGGATTTTCTGTACTGGCTGGTGCAAAACCTTTGCAAGTAGGGAATAGAGGTGGGAAGTAAATACTTGCACTTCCAAAAACTTGCCTTGCCTTGCAGATACTTGCAAGCGCAAGCAAGCTTGAACGAACCTTGCAAGCCGCAAGCGCAAGCCCCGAAATTTTTTAAAACCTGCAAGCCGCAAGCGCAAGCAAGCGCAGCCGAAATATTTTGCAAGTACTTACAGAAACTTGCACTTACTTGCACTCTATAACACCAAAATCTGATTGCATGTCGCAATTATTTGATAGGATTTACAATGAAATGTAGCAAAAACAATGCACTACCACCATTTTCTTCTCGACATTTTCGACACCAATTTTCATTACCACACGGCTTTAACGAATTCTAAAAAATCTGTCTTCTCAAAACAAAAACCGTATTGCATTGAAATAACGAGTGCAATTTGAACTATAGTTTTCGAACTTAATTCAAATAACAGAGCTACAATTCCTTCCAACACATATTTAATCCCACGATGCTTTAATGAGCAGCTATGTTAAACAATATATTGAGTTTTTGGTTTTTCGGACTTATGAAATCACAGTAAACTATTTTTTTAAACGAATTTCACTGAAAACTGAAAATCTCTTACTTTCTCTCAAAGCAAATAAAAATTCGTCCAAATTGGACAAAATTTTAGACTATAATATATATTTCATAGTAAAACCATTGTGTTACAAGCAAGTGCAAGTACTTGCAAGTACTTGCAAAAACTTGCAAGCGCTTGCAAGTTTGGGTAAGTGCAAGTTTAGTTTTTTTCAGGATGCCTGCAAGCAAGTGCAAGCAAGCTTAATTTTTCCTGCAAGCTGCAAGCACAAGCGGGTCGAATTTTTCCCCAACTTCCCACCTCTAGTAGGGAAGGGTTAATTGCACTGATTGTAGCACCTGGTGTCTATTAAGGCAGAAAATGATGCGTTCTGAATATGAACTGGCCATTGCAGAACGATGCGCTTATGCTTCTTATTCTTATAGTAAATGGGATACTTGCGACCAAAGATCTCTGTGTATTCAGTAGATGCACACGTAGCTCCGTCAGAACAAGAATCATGCATAATTTCACAGATAGGAAAAGCCGAGGTAATAGAATTTGTGAGGACAGAAGGCGTTGACTCTTGAAAATCATTACAAGGAATTTATGTTTTCTTGAGACAGTTTTGAGTTGGTAGCTGTATTTACATGGACATGGGATGAAGGCATGTCCCCAAAAATACTATGCGGGGAGCTGAACTTGGAATCATGAAAAGGAAAGAAATTAACGAAAGGACTTTTTTGTTCTGCTGCGGTCGATGCTCCGCAGCTCTACTCGTTTCCCTGATCTTCTTTGTTTTGAATAGCTGGGGTCTCTTCATTGATGCTTAGAACATTTTGAGGCTCAGGATTAAAGCTTTGCCTTTGTGAATTTGGATAATTTTGTGGACCTCCATAATTAAAGAAAGGTGGATATGCAAAAGGATTCATTGGTTGTGGGAAAAAATATGGATTGTGCATCTGAGGGGGAAAAAATGGAAAAGTCATGCCTCTGCCTCTTCCTCTACCTCGGAAGCCTGAATTGTACGCACCTCTTGGACGGTATGCATTTTGAGGAAAATTAGCATTCAAAGCGACGTTACCTGCAGACTGATCATTCAATGCAACTTGTCTACCATTAGCATTAAAACAATTCGGGCAATATGACCAGGTTTGTTACATGAATAGCAGATGAGTGGATTCGCTCTCTCTTGTGGTAGTTGAACTTGCTGATTATCAAAGCTCTAATTGATTCTGCGTTGTTCTGATTTTGGGAAGAGGGACTGAAATGCTATTTTTGCTACTGCCGTCCTTCTGGAATTTGCATGGGACTGCTTGCCCTTGTTTCCTCTAAAATCTCTGCGTACTTTTTAAGGCGGTTTAAGAACTGACCCGTAGTATGAGATTTGCTGGGCTGAAAATTGGAGTTGCAAATCTAGTGGCAGACCACGAATAAGATTCCTAATTTCTTTTCCTCCGACATTGCACGATCAACTTGCTTTAAAATTGCAAGTTTTTGGGTTACATACTGCTGGGGATCTACTCCTACTTTAAAAATGATCTGCTTATTTTTCTGTCTATTGACGGACTGAAGGCATCAAAAACACGCATTTCTCCCGCTATCTCATCAATATATCTCTAAATCTGTCCTCTTCTTCCTCTTCATTTTGATTAAATCTATGAGAAACACTACTCCACCAATTGGCAGCATCTTCAACAAAAAACCTATCAAGACTGAAAACTGCATATCTGTAACTAATGCCAAAGGCAGTTAAGTCAGTTTGGAACTTAGCGATCCACTCATCTACATCCGTACGCCCATTGTACTCCTTATCAGCTTAATGCGTCGATGTTAAAAAAAACGCGCATGCACACCCCCACCACCTAATATTAATAGGTGGTGTGTGTGGCATGCTGGCTGTAAATAGCCATTCTGTAGCTACAACCCTCAGTCCATTGAGCCTGAGGGTTAGCTACAGAATGGCTATTTCAGTTATGCGGTACCTTTACGCAATGCTTCGGAATTTGGACCTGAATCTTGCAGAAATGTCAACTCGTTCAAGTATCACCTTTCGTTTATGCCTGAAAACAGCTAAACCAGTGCGTGATTTGTTTTGTGTAATGAAAATAAATATAATGGAATCATTACAAATGGATAAAACCAACAATTGTAGGCGTTTTCAGTTTTTAGCTCTTGAAGTACTTGAGCGAGTTGGCATTTCTGCAAGATTCAGTTCCAAATTCTGAAAGCCCTGCGTGAAGGTACCGCATAACTGAAATAGCCATCTGTAGCACAACCGTCCGGCAATGGTGGACTGGCTTTGGATAAGCGGTGCACGCGCGTCTAATGTTCACAGTAAAACGTTTATGAAAAAAGTGCCTCAAATTGAAGGTCTTCGTGCATAAAAAACCAAGCCCCTGTCCAAATACAATATTTTTTAGAAATTTCGAACAGCTGCATCAGAATCCTCACGATATTTTACACCGGAAACCCTTGTTAAAAGTTAAATTGCAAAGTGTTCTAATTTCATTTTTGTTTTAGCTCTTTTTGGCCTTTGTCGTCAAATCAGCCATCCTACGACATTGTGCAATAGTGGCAGTTTCCTCCCTTAGTTTAGGATGGAGTTATGAAGTCAAGAAATAGCGCTTTACCAGAATGAAGATATCTAAAAAGGATTTTTGTTAAAATGTTTTAGGACACAAATACCACAGATATTACACACACAGATGTACAAAGCGCATTCAAAAAGCGTTAAAAAAGTGTGATTCAAAACTTAAACTCCAAGGACAATATTTCTTTAGATTCAAAAATATCACAATACAGATGCCTGGAAGAGTTACGTTCAGCCCCTTTTAATAATAAAGTGTAGTTGAGGAAACACGGTCCCTGAAAGTTAAATTAGTAATCACAAATTAATTCTGTGGACCTATCTTTATAAGTCTATCACGAATACCTGTAATTGATGTCAGAACTGCTGGTCTCGGGGGGCGCAAACAACTCGCAATTCCAACTGGGTGCATTTTTTCACACGTTTGAAGGTACATCGCGTTGTGCCAATTTCAACCCACTTACACTGCTTTCAGTGTACATATTTACAACTGATACCAAAAAATCCATACCAAAGAAATAAATGAACCAAAGTTTTTTATACCGAGTTAAAACTTGTCAAGAACGTAAATTCTGAAACTACTGCGACTTAATTTAAACTTAGACAGTTTAATATAAGACATAAAAGGTTTTAGCTGTTTCAAATTAATTACAAACAGTTTTATAGGAAGTGTCCAAGGTTGTAATAATTTTTGAGTTTCCAGTTTCTTTAAGCAACAAACGATTATCGTTGTAACATGGTCCATTTACTACAACATAATACAAATTGAAGGGGCAAAGTGGAATCCTACTCAATCATTTATTTCTAGCCAGATTAAAGAAACTGGAGTGCAAACGTGACAGCAAAATCGACACATTTAAGCGGTGTCAAAACGTCTAAAAAATTGTTGTACCCAAGATTTATACGAACTGGTTTGCAAGATTTGTAAAATCGTTTCCAAAACTGCCGATGGAACCGAAAGCGGTAATCCGAGGTACTAAGATGACGTTTCAAAACCTGATCGTTGTGACAGTACTGCAAGTATACTCTAACCATACCTCCAAGCATTACCAGCAACAATAGTGTAGCATCAACGAAAACCAAACTGGAAAGACCTAACGGAACTGCATTTTTGTATATCCATTGCAATCGAATCAAGCTAATCAGTAAAAAAGCTTGCAAAAACGTTCCTGCTAAAACGGCAACGATCAAACTACGGCTCAGTATTTCGTTAGTCAACAAAGCCAGAACTTGAATAGCTCGAGCATTCATGCAATCGACGAGCCACAAAATCTTTAGGATGTAGGCTGTTCAAGGTAATTCGTAACACTTTTGAACTCAAAGGACAGATAGTTGGACAACGTAGTCATATAACCACCCGTGTGAATATTAAACCGACACATCCAATGATTAAATAGCAAAATGCAACAACGAGCTAAAATGCCAAACATGTATCCGCTAATAGAATGTGAAATTTTTGGATTTCATGCACTCAGGTAGCAGCCAGTAGCCAGCAATTGATGCCCTGCAAGGACTCATCCAGTGGAGACGCATCACAAAGGTATATGGAAAAACAATCCCCGTGTAATATAGAAGGTGGACGAAAATTATGTTTAGCTTCTCAATAAGACAAGTTGGCTTGATATTCCGTTTTCCTAAAACGCAGAATCAAAAAACTTGAAAAACGTTCAAAACATTTAATGATATGTTTGAAAAAATTATAATCTTTTATGTCACCTTCTGCAGTTGATTGAAAAGACACATAGCCGTTGATACACAAAACAGTAGTTGATGCGATTTTTCTGTTATCACGAATATAACCCCAATTAATCAATAGCATAGGAACCCCTGCCACTACAACAAAATTTTCAATAAAAGCTTTTTCGGTCTCGTTGAAATAAAGCTTTGTAACAATGTACTGCAATAATACCACCAATACTGCAAATGAATGTAGGTATTCTCTCAATGCAACATTTCGAGCTTCCTCTTTCGGCTGTGACACGAGTTTAACTTTTTTAGAATCCCATTTGAATGACAGAGCTCCAACTTTTGAATCTAGTCTTAACAATTTTAAAAACAATTTAAATATTGAGTCATCCATTCCTCACTCTGCTCAATATGAATGTTAAAAATACTTGTCTTGTCAATTGACACGCACCGAATGCCACTTTCTGTCAACGTCTTTACAAGAACTAAATAAATTTTTTAAGATCCACCGTGTCACAGAGGCATTTGACTCGTAAAAATACAAGTATATTCATTTCACCTCAAGCGGTACCAGAAACTTTTACAGAAAACATAGTCGCTCATTTCCGAGCTTAGTAGGCTGAAGATGCATACTAAATTACACTTTGACAAACTAAGTGAAAAGTGTTGTAGAACAATCAAACAATGTCAAGTTTATTGGGTGTGTTCTAAACTCCGTTTTTATCGTACTAAAGATCCACGAAACTTAGTTTTGGGTGTAGTGTTTACATTTAAGTGGGAGAATTTTTAATACAAATTGAATCATTAATCGGAGTATAAATCCTTCGTGAATGTTAGATTCAGGTAAATTTGCCCGGTTTTGAGTTGAGGTTTAAAAGAAATTGTTTCATTTCCTAACACACAAAATCCAGAACACTCACCAACTATAGAATTTTTTTCTTATAGGAGCTACAACATGTTTAAACATTATCTAGGATAGGAATCAGACAAAAAAATTCGGCCCTTGACAAACCCAACAAAAGTGGAATTAAGCAAAACACTGTACACGGTTCATTTGAGATGTGAAGAAGATGTGAAGAAGATGTGATGGTTTGTTAAACAATGACTGAATTACAAGTGACTGATGCAATGGTTGAATTTTACACTAAAATTGTGGGACAAATGCAAACGCTGATTACTTTATTGTCATATTATAATTAAATATATGTAATTAAGTTAAATTTCTACTTTATATGAAGGCAGCAGTATTGTTTTATATAAGTATCCTAACTACATAGGTATAATACAACTTATTAACAATCGCAGGTTATTTGGACTAAAACTGTAACCGACACAATTTTAGTGATAGCAACACTAGTTCCTGCTCTATAATCAACAGACAACCACCAAATATCACCTTTTACGATGGGTTGAAGACGAATTATGCCTTCATTGAGTAGTTCGACGTGGCAACTGATGTCAATTATTTTTTAAATATTTTTCTCGTAACCACGCCATATCTAAAGCATCCAGTTAATGATATATACTAAAATATTCACCTTTCCCTAAGTGTGTTAATTATCGCAGAAAATATACTGACCTTTTAGAACTATAGTTGGGTGGTGATCGACACAAAAATTGTTTTGACAAAACATCAAGTAGATAGTCGTGTTTTCGGTGGCTCATAAAACTGCCTAATGCTTTAGCGTTTCAGATAATCCCAACATATTATTTCAGTATTTTTTACGAGACCTGGAATTGGGGCTGTTCTGGTCAGAATAACAGATTAATAATGAACGACATTAAATATGAAACCGAGTCTGTTAAAAATAGTACCAAAGCTTTGTATTTATATGACAGTGAGCATGTTTATGTCGTTTGATGGATGGATGTCTGAACGGCAAGCAAACTACTTTCATTGAACCGGGAACTGCTCCACATTAATTGAACAGATTCAAAACAACTTATTGTATTGCTTTTCAGTTAAATCTGAGAAAGTAATAAAAATAAGTAACATAATGAAGAATATATTTGTACCAAACGTGTCAAATTGCCCCATTAAGGCCTTATTACCCTTACTTCTTAAGTAAAACTGTCATTGTAGCTAACTAATTGAATACCAAAACGTAAGGCAATAAAGCACTATATTGGAGAAGAAGAAAATGGTTTGAAATAACAATAACGGAGAATAGTACAACCCTACAGTCACTTTGTTAACCGGTTGATTTTGATTTTACCCTCCAGGCTTGGCAATTTTCTTGGGCTTTTAAACGTCTAACTTAATATTTCCGAGAGGTATATCTACATGCTCGCGTAAGATTTAATATAGAAATAGGATCTTTCAACTATACCCATCAGAGTGTCTTAAATTAAATATAAGGAAAATTTTCGGATTTTATCTCTTTTCAGCAGGTAAGTGAATTTTGTTGTAAGCCCAACGTTTAAGCAATCAATTTTATTTGAGTATTAGAGCCTTGAGTGTCGACTTATTACCAGCTTTATTAAACATTCGAATGTTTTCCTGTACATTCGCCAGCGCTTTGAATCATTAGCATGCAATGAATTTTTCAGTTGCTATTATCAAAGTAGGCGACGTGGGATGAGATAAATGATTCTTGATAAAAAAAAGTCACAATAAAGCAAATACGTTAATCATTAATAAGCAGATGGTACCAAAATGCAATTTAGTCCTGTAAAGACCATGAAGGAGGTAGCATTAGAGTTTTTTCTACGGAAAAATAAAAAATCTCTTACACTGCTTATTTAAACCCAAAAACAAATACCTTAATTCTATTGCGGGGGAAGTGGACACGCTGGGATCATTTAAAAATGGTTTGTCGTTGATAAGACTTGTTGCACTAGCAGATGCTTCAATAGAACGTTAAAACCACAAAAGAGAACCACATTTATTGCGAACAAATCGATGTGTTTATTTACTTACTTCGCACACTTATTATTAGTATTTTGTTGAATTTTGGGGGAAACGGTCCAAAATGTTATGTCAGCATCACGTAAACGCACTCGTAGTGCACTATTATTTAATACATTAGAAACATTACTTACGATGACGAAATATAAGGTGACTATTTATATAAATGACATGATAATGATGATGATATAGAATGTATTCGTGAATGATGTGTGATTTATAATACAGCTGTCAATCTTTGTCTTTCCTGCTATCAGCTTTTTATCTCTGATTCTCTGTCTTATTGGAATTATTACATCTCAGCATTAAAGCATTATATTGCATTACCCCACGGATCATTAAGGATACAAAGATCGTTAGCTATAAATCGTACGAATCGTTTGCGTCTTCCTCGACCTTTCTTTGCTCAAATTACCTGAACATTGGTTTGAAGCAGAACCAGCCAATTCCACAAGTGTAACATGCTGCCTTTTTTCAAAATCGTATTTTACCCGAAAATATGGAGTCACAATTAAAAAAAGTTTCATGGTTCTTGAAGATACATTAGTAGTAGCATTGCAGGTGAGTTGGAGTTGGTAAATATAAATTCGATTATTGGAAAATCGAATGTAGCTCGTAATGTGAAGTCACATGTTCAGTTGGTTCTACGTCACACCAACTTTCTGATCCTTAGAGTTAAAAATGAGCACCGAAATGATGATCATAGGACACCCCAGCAATACATTCTCTACTTACCCAGGCTGGTATTAGTGACGCTTAACTCTTTTTTATGTCGTCTTTCAATTTGAATTTTAAAAAGTCAAAAATTAGATAAACTTGCCTTTTCGGAGTCTCTATAAAAGTATCATGTAACTTCAAGTTGAATTTTACAGAAAAATAAATGCAGTATCGTGTTCAGCGTGCCAAACTACGCTAGAAACACTATTTCATTTGTCTAAACTCTCCGGGCACCAAAGATAACTCCCAAACTCCCCTGTTTGGCGAAAGGGTGGTTATAATCCACTTGTTTAATTTAAATTCTTGTCTCAAAATTTGTCACAATTAGACCGAAGGCTTACAGCAACCATCACGCACAATGAAAATAACACCTAAAGAAACCAAAAAAATATTGTTTCATGTGTAAGTTGAAGAACAAACTGATGGCTGAAGAGACATAGGAATGCAGATCGTGAATTAATACAGAAATTATGAGGGCTTTTCATAACATTGGGGAAAGAAAAAGTGTGCTATGATACCGGATTCCAAGTGTAGGTATTAAGCAGTACGACAGAAAGTATGTATCAATTCCAAATAATACATATTTTCATTGATTCGACCTCATATACATATGTTTTAAAATTGTGACTGAACTCTTAAGGTTTACTGTAAACTTGCAAAATTAACTGATAATATTCAATGAAAGTTTAAAAACCGAAGTAAAGACATGTATTAGTGTTGCAGATAAATATATTGATGCACGCACAACTACAATACATTGCATACATATTTATTATATAGTTAACTAATTAAAAATATTAAAACCAGTGATTAAATATATACTTTCAAGCGGGAGGTCACATCTTAACACTACGCTATTTGAGCAATAGCAAATTTACAACTTTGTCAATAACAAAATGTTCCAATGTGAGTGGAGTCAGCTCATCTAAAAAGTTATTTCCACCAATATACATTCTGATGGAAGGACACGTGTTGAGGTATCTTTTAAACCATTTGTCCCTGCGAAACTCCGCATTTGCATTCATTTCCTCCTTTACCCGTTTTGACATTCGATAGACGTCAGCCAACGTTCCAAAAATTAGTATTATAACGAAAGTGGTGACAAAAGTGCACCCCAAATATAGAAGGTTAAGTCCGAGCTGGGTTGAGCCCACCGTTGTGTCCCGAGCCCACATAATGCTACTGTACATGAAACTACCCCCATGACAATCACAGTAACCGTATGCGTGGCTTGAAAATACGATGAGTTGAGCTCCCGGTGACAAAACTTAGAGTTCTCGAAATGCCAACGCGTTCTTCCTTGCCATGTTTGTTACCGCTTTAGTTTACCTCATCGTGCTATTAAAACGTAGATAAAAATTGGACATTTGTGTACAAACATTATTTTATTTTTTAGAAAATTTTCTTACGATCCGAATTTTTTAATGTAGGAGCGAAAGCAGTATCCTTGCAGAATCGAGCCCACTGCGTTTTGAAAACAATAGGCACAAAGGGCAAAGCCCCAGTTGATGTAAGAAACCGTGGAAATGATGCCTTTTATTCCGTATTCCTCTGCCGACCAGGTTGTTGGCAAGGCCGTGCCAAGCTTTGTTCCACATCGGTCTGACAAGGGAGTTATCTTTGGTGCCCGGAGAGTTCAGGCAAATGAGATAGTGTTTCTAGGGTAGTTTGATACGCTGAACACGATGCTGTATTTACTTTTTTGTAAAACTCAACTTTGGAATTTACATGTTAGGTTTATGGAGCAGCAATCAAAGCAGTTTTTCCATATTTTATGCAAATGAAGTTCATTTTGTATAATTTTCTCGAGGCTTTTTGTCAAATTTGATTTCTCCGGTTACTAGATTGTATAAAGAGAATTTCAGACAGTTTTAGTAGTATTTCACCTGCTAAATTCACTACCCGTTGGATTCTGCAATACGAATAATCATTTGTGAAAATTCCAAAGTTGAGTTTTACAGAAAAGTAAATACAGCATCGTGTTCAACGTGTCAAACTACCCTAGAAACACTATTTCACTTGTCTGAACTCTCCGGGTACCAAAGATAACTCCCTTGTGAGTGCCAGTAGCCGACATTCATTGGGTAGCAAGGATTCCGTAAAATGTCCAGATGGTAGCCTGGTTGACTAATGACATCATTTGCATGAGAAACTTTGTCACGAGGGCCCTGGTGCCCATTTTTTGGGAAGTCTTGTAGTCTATATCAGAAAAAACATTAGTCGTCACTTCCAAACATAAACACATCGAGGATATTTTAAACCAATATGAAATACACGTTTTTTCAATATGCTTAAATTCAAACAATATGTATTCCATATTGGTTGTAAATAAGCTTGATGAGCCAATATGTTTGAAAGTGACACACTTTCGTGTTTCATTCTTACAAAGGATGAATATTTACTAAACCAAATTTTTAATATATACTTAATAAATTGAGTTTTCGGGTTACTCGGATGAATTGTTGATAAATTATTAGTTATTTATTCGAGCTTTCGTTATGGAGCTGATTACTTCATCAGGAATGATAAGAAACAACAATGAAAATAGAAATCAGAAAACGTATTTACATATGAGAATAAAAGTTTTAAAAAGTTTCAAAATTCATAATTGGCGCAGTAAAATTCGAATCCACAATTCTAAAGCTTTTTGGTGATGGGTAACAAGAGAGGAGTCCATATCGGGTTAATTTCTTTTCCTTGTTTTAAATTTAGGTTGTTGGAATTCTTCTTGATATACAGACATCCTTGATTTTGCGATGGAATGTTCTTGGTTCGTTTTCTATGAGAGTGGAATTGTTTCTGTCAATGCGATGTCCAGGATTATTGGAGATATGAATAGCTACTGCTGAGCTAAATGTTTGTTCTTGGTCTGTCTCCCCAAAATAATCATACAGGTTCTGTGACTTTTGATTTCCTTTGGTTTGGCTCCTTAAAACTCTGTCCGGTGGGTTTTGGCTTAATTCTCGACGAAGTTGTTGAATTCGTCTGAATTTTTCAATTTCTTTAACATATTCGTCAATTCTTGTGTTGTATGGACGGAATGTTTCTCCAATATATAGTTTTTTACAAGAGCATGTAATTTTGCAGATTCCAGGAGGGGCTTCCAGGTGTTCATCTTTAGCACTGCAAAGTATGGATCCAATTTTCCGACCTGGTATGTATCCAAAATTGCAGTTTAGATTCCTACGTAAGAATTGGGTGATGCGTGTTGTTAGTGGACCCATATATGGAAGAATTAATCTTGGTTTAGTTTCTTCAGTGGCATTTTTCTCTTTTGGTTTGTTTGTCATTTTGTCAATTCTTGAATTGATGAATCGAAGTGGGTATCCGTTTGATGTGAGTTGTGTCCGTATGTTTTTTAGCTCTTCTTCTAGGTTTTCATTATCACAGATCATAATTGCTCGATAGGTCAAAGCATCCACAACTGACATTTTTTGTGATATATGGTGGTAGGAGTTGAAATTTAAATAACGACCAGTGTGTGTTGGTTTACGATACACTTTCCTTGCTAATGGTCCGTTTGGTGTTCTTTTGAAATGAATATCCAAAAACGGCAATTCTTTGTCGTTTTCTCGTTCTATGGTGAATTGAATGATTTGGTGAAACGAGTTAAAAATGTCCATGATACAATCTTCACATCCTTGTTCAATAACTAAGAAACAATCATCCTAGAATCTTTTGTAGAAGTAAATTTCTTCACAGTAGGGAATAATTTCCGATTCCAATTTTTGCATAAACAGTTCCGCTATGACTGGTGAAATAGGGGATCCCATTGGGCAACCGTCCGTTTGTTTTTAGATATTCCCATCGTATTGAAAATAGTTAGCCTCGATGCATAAGTTCAAAAGCTCCATTATGTTTTCAATTGATAATTTTGTCAGTTTTCTCCATGTGGATGTTTCATTCAGTCGTTGATGAATATATTTCAAAGTAATTCCAAGAAGCACTTTTGTAAATAAACTTGTTGCATCAAATGAGACTAGAATCGTGTTTTCTGGGAAAATCTTCTCTTTCAGTTCTTCAACGATGTCATAAGCATTTTTGCAGCTATAAGTATGTTCCTCTGTTAGTTTCTTCAGTATCGGATTCAGAAAAGATGCCATATTGTACGATGGTGAATGTCGACAATCTGTAATCGGATGAAGGGGATTGTCTTTCTTATGAATCTTCGGGACTCCATAAAATCTTATAATATCTAAAATATATACTTACTTTTTCTATATGGTTTTTCCTCAAATTTCACAAACCGGTTGAAAAGTCTGACAAATGCTTCTGCTTTCGTTGCATGTAGATAGTGACTCACGGCATTGATCATGTAGTCAGTGACAAACATGGTACTGTGTGTCATCACCATTCTATCTGCTTGATTTAGTGTTACTGCAATTTGGATGAGCGCAAAAAACAAATAAAGGAATGATGCTAATAGTCGCATATCACACAATTTTATTGTAGAATAGCTCTTCATTTCCAACCGACCCGTTTCGTAATTCCATTTGTAACGAAAGCTTCCAAAAGCGTCAAGAATAGCAAGATTCTGCACAAAATCTTTTAGGAGACCATCCAACAACACCATTTTGAGTTTGATTTCAACACAGGATTATAGTCTGACTCGTGATCGAAACCAAGTGGACTACTGATTACAAAATCTTTTCAAAGTCTGTTTGTTGCAAACAATTAAATATTTTATTGGAATTGACGTCACCCAATGATATTACAAGTGGAAGGAATTGCCACCTTTCAGACATACTTTGAACATTTTTATGTCAAAGGAGAAAATAGTTTTATATAAAGCCAAAGCTTTCACCCATCTGCATAGTTGTGCAGGTTAAGATATATGCTAAAGATAAAGGAGAAGTATGCGAAAATGTTAATATTTCATTGGTGTCTGAAACCTCATTTTGCTTGACGAGGTCAGCTGCAGGTCAGCTCATGCTGTCTGGCATCATATTAAGTTGCTGCAAGTCCCATAAAAGGGTGAAACTTTTGGAATGTAAGGCTCCATTTGTGTGGACTAACGTGAACGCGTGGCTCATAAGTATTGATGTGATTATGACTGTTCTTAATAATGTATGTTCTGAGGAGAGACACTCAACAACAAATTATTAATTTTCTTATTTTTCTGTCCTGAATTCGTCTGCTGACTCCACGTGCCATTTAAATGGTTTTGCATTGTAAGGCGGCTATTAAGACCATTTTCCAGACGATAATAATACTTAACAAATTTGCTCCAATAATTTGGAAGACGAATTACCATAAATATTTTAAAACGCTAGATAAGTTTGGGAATACCACCAAACATTTGCGACACTATTATTTTCTTCACCTTTATCGATATTATGTGAGAGACTCAAAAACAAATAAATAATCTAAGTGTTTTGTCAGTCTAAAATGTATCCTTTGAAATTGTAGACAGTTTCCGCTTGCTACTTGCAATATTTTTCGTTGCAAAGGAGAATACAAATTTAGAGTAATTCAGAGGCAGACTTTGTATAAATCTCCAGAAGCTAAATATACATGTGACTTACATGATGTAAGTAGATATGCTAGGCTGGAACTTACGCTTAATTTGCAACTAACTAACATCTTGAAAGACTGTTTTGATTGTACAATACACCGCAACCTTATATCTAAATTTGTCAGTTTTTACAAAAAAAAACAATTTACACTCTATCTAAAAGTTTTCCCCTGTTTAATTTCAACTGGAAAGATCGCATGTTTTACGTTCATAAGAACACAAAAAGTAATCAGACTTCGTTTGGTCCCTCAGCTTTACTATTTTCCTTTGCAGCACACTATTTGCTCATGTTGATTGCGACTTTACCCCAGTAGCGCTGCTTCCCACGTAAAATTTTGACTACCATCATGTGCAAAGTGCGCCCGTCCAGTGGATAGTGGAAATTTCCACCCTGTAAGAAACGGAAATCTTCACCAAACTGAGGGTTGACAAAACGGACAAATTGGACGAAAGTGGACAAAGGGGGATTTACATGCTATTTTGCTAACAAAATACAAATAAACTTTAGCTACGTATTTTAAACGTTCCTAGAGCCAAATTTACAGTATTTTGTGACCCAGCAATTGGGATTTTGTGTCTTCCTTAATTACGCTACATATGATACAATGTAACGATCTCCTGCAGGAAATTATTAATATGAGACAATATGTTAAAAATTCTATCATTTAAGTTAAGCATTAACTATATTATGTCAGATGAATCCATTTCAAGTTAATTCTAATGTTCCTGCGCATTTTATCATCATCTGGATTAGTTATCTACTGTAAACTTCTTATCTCAGGTTTTACATGGGATGTATATGGCAGATTCAAATTTGGCTCTTCTGTCACATGACACTGTACATTTTGACCATTTTCTTCCGTTTTGTCCATTTCGTACTGTCCACCCAAAAAGGGGTGGAAAATAGACGAAGGGTACACACTGATATGTTCAGAATATAGGGAAACTCGTCAAATGTTTTTTGAAAACATTCACAACCAACAGCACTTGCTATGCTTTCTCATGGGGACTTCAACACAATTTTAAATTCCATGATATTACTACCGTAAATACTAAACATTTCGGCCGGTAATATAATTAATATAACTCAGTCTTGATATACTATATAATAATTACTACCAGCACATACGGAATATTCAGTTTACTTACATTTTACTTTTTTTCGTAGAATTCTGCTGAAAAATTTAACTTGAAGGTTTTACAATTTATTTACAATTCAACTTTATATGCTATACATTTTATTCAAGCCATTAAAATAATAGATCTTCACACTAACTGAATACTTTATGAAACATTTTTATAGAGTGCTTAACTAATAATTCTACAAAAAACGTTAAAGTAGCAACAGTTAAACAAACAAGAATGTACTTTATAATTATCAGAAAAACATCTTCTGATATTGCACTTGCAGCTACTGAAAGTTTGTGCTCGTTGGAGAACACAAAGTTGTGAAGATTTAAAAGTGACAACCCATGTCGCATTCCTAGTGAATTAAAAGTTGCTTCCCCTGGAGTGGTTTGTTTCTCACTTAATCTTAAATTCTTATGTATTTTAAAAGCAGCGTTTCCAATGCCATAAACAGCAATGAACTTGCGGTAAAATGTTTCCCATCGATCATACAACCCAGACTCGTAAAGCTGTGCTAACTTAGTTTTAAACCGAAAGTGCAAGTAGTTTTCACTTATCAACCATCCATTCCTACTCATAAATATTGATAAAGGTTTTACAGCTGATATCCACTTATCTGTAAAAAATTCAAGATGATATTTAAAGAGCTCAACACTATCCTTTCTGTCTATAAAGAAGAAGCTATCCGGAAAATGAATACTTTTGTTGCTTTCCACATTAAAGCTTGGCTTTTTAGTGACAATTCCTACAGTTGCATTCACAAAATCTGGACCAATCCACTCAATCTTATTTTGCAAATCTACAAACATCAAATTATTTTGGCTGTTTTCAAGCCGATTCTTAATGATATCTGAAAGAACACCTTGTTTTAATGTGGAAAAGAATTGAAGCGTTCCGTCAAATATTCTGGCTGATTGGCTTTGTGTAGTGATTAGCATATTTGTTTCCAGCATTTGTTTTAGCGTGTTTGGAACATAAGGAGTTGCTGAATTTAGTAGGAAAGAAAAGAATGTTCCTTTGTAGAACTGGTTTAAATTTATAGCAAGGAAACTCCAAAATGACCAACAAAGCAACACTGCAGTAGGATTTCTACTTGCTAATTTTGAAAACGTCGAACCCGGTTGATCTACTAAAAGCCCAGATATTGACAGAAAAATAATAGACCGTCTGTTCCCTTTCAAGGCCATGCAAAGAATGCCAGAAACCAGTAATGATGAAATTATTAAACTAGCCCAAGTTTGCCAGTCAAACGGCTCAGCAAGTGGATTGAAATCCTTCCGATTATCCAACACTATAATATAGGCGTATGGTACAGCAGTAAATGCAAAGCTTACAAATTCAACCTTGTACTCAAATTCACTCAAAAATTGGACATTGTTTTCACTGACAATAGCTTCAAAAATGATTCTACCATGAGGGACAACTTGGTAATCGGCAGTTGGTTGCATGAAAGAAAAGTTAAGGTTTTTAAGCATTGCCTGTATTGCACATTGAGAGGCTTTTAGAACAAACTTTTTGTCAATATTACAGATCCGATTATCTTTAATTGCATCCTGTGTGGTCCTCCATGGAATCTCATTTGCCAGTAGAATTGGTGTTCCGTCTAGCTTTTTATGAAGTCTTTTCCACTGTTTTTGGAAGTTTGAAATGCTTCTGCCACCAAAATTCAAACTTGATAATTGTTTCGTTGGTTCACAACTCAAGCAAAGCATTTGCACGGTTTTGAACTCGAATAATACAAAGAAAATTCCTGGAGGTCCCAATCTTGCATATTCTGCTTGTTTCAAATATTTTTGTATGGATAATTCGCGTTTACTGCCACAGTCAGTTTCATTTCCAGGAAGAAGAAACCAAACAAACTCCCTTCTCCAACGCAACGTACCAGAGTAGTACCGTTTAACAGGTTGGCATAGGCGAAGTTGCAAAGTAATTGAACAGTTTGAATGTTTCCGTACAAGGACCCAGTTGTCGCTAGCTGTATTGGTAACTGAACTGAAATCCGTACCATTGACAGTGTTGACAGTTTCAATCGTAAATGGGGCCACCCCACCGTAGAAGTGAACAATGACTCCGTATTGCTTCCAATCAGAGATTGTTTCCGAAGAGTCACCCAAATAAAAATAGAATACGCAGTGTAAAAAGTTACTGAAAAAATGCTTTACTTCAGGGGATAAATTCAGTGAGCTTTGCGTTTGAGTAGAAGCAGGTGCCACTTGAATAACTTTTATAGTTATGATATGTAATATTGCGATTGCAACTTGTTTTTGGGTCAAGATTTTCATTTTGGATGTATTTTGGGACGTTGTCTTTTGACTTTGAACATAAAAGTTACTATGACTTTTTCAATGTCCTGACATACAGCTGTTACAACTATTGAATTAGAAACTACGTAGTAACAACTGGTAAAAAAATTAACAGTGACTTTGCTTACAAAGCCATTAATATAAATTGAAAGCGACCCTTCAGACAGATCAATCGTCATTGGTGAAATTGCTTCGCTTCAAAGTTGTACATTAATTTGTGTTTTGTTACGGAACTTATTGTATAGTGCACTATAATGTAATTGAGCAAGGTTCAAGTAATCATTTAACAGTAGTTTTGCTTTAGAAATTGAATTGGATTAAAGTTATTTCGTCTACTTAAACAAGATTAGGCAAGATATTTTAATGTAAATACTTGAAGACAGAGACCTTGGCATGACGTATTATATGAAAAGTATGCTAATACTCTAGTTTTATGATCAGGGTAGTAAATTTAAACATAAATGTCAAATTTTTAAAATCTTAAAGCAGTTAAATTATACTTTAAGTAAAAATGTCAGGTTATACTGACAGCTTTACTTTATTGAAGCTAAAATCTCACTTTTCTCCAAAATGCAAGGGAGATATGGTTATAATTATAACCTATAACATCAGGGTAGATATGAATATGTAAAAACATGCACTTATATGAAATGTTAAACACATCTTTTGAACAGTGCTACAGAATGGTGCATTCACCATTCAAAAATAGAACCCCACAATAGAAAAACTATTCCTTGTCTGCATTTAAGCACAATATGTACATGCATATAACTGATTTTCTTAGCCTTCAAAATCTATTGGGGAACTATACACATGTAAATGTGTATAAACTTGTGTCTTTTTTTATCCGTGATGCTTTCATGAAATATGCATACATTCTCGCACGTACGCTCATACCATTGCATTGAAAAAGGTAAAAATGCATACATACAAAAGCAAACGCAGGTAGGCTTTATTTATATATGTTTTGTATGAGACAGGAATAGCTTTATTCGATGAAAGAAGGTAACTTGTTCATTTCACATTGTTTTGTACACACGTTTGAACATTAAGGGAGTTGTGCATTAGCTTAAAAGATTTCAAAGTTCTCCTGACTTTTGAGGAGTCTTGTTGTAATAATATTTTCAATTCTTCTTCAAGCTACAAAATCATTTGCCCTTCGCAATTGCATAAAAATCAGTGGAACCTGAGCTGTTTGATTACTTCTGTATATATTTGAAAGGAGTCAATAGTTGTTCATTTCACTTCGTTAACAGTAATTCTTACATTATCTGTAATTCTTTTTGTATGTGGTAGGTTTAGTTTACAAATTTCAAAATGAAGCAAGAAATTATTGTCAATCAGGAGGAATACCAAGACGACAATGGGTAAATCATTAGTTGTCATATGCTTTAAATACTTATTGTTTCTCTTGTGCATTGGGCAAACTTTGAAAACTTTAAAATTTTATCGTTGCAGTTCAGACGCTGAAAGTGAATACGAAGATGCCAGTTCCATTGAAGGCGATTCTGATGTGGAATTGGAAGAAGAAGCTGAATCCAGTGACTTGGATGACATTTTTGTTGAAATAGGTCGTCAACGTGCGATTACCTTCAATGAGATAAAGATGATTGAATTTTTTCCGGTAGAAGGGGGAGCTTTCTTGAAATGTACTGCTTGTAGTCATCAAATTTCACTTTCAAAAACGTTTGTCGAAGGAAACCAAATACCTTACATGGAACTGGAGTACCATATGCGACTTGTTCACAGATGTAAGTAAATTTTTTTGAATTTTAAAATTTTCAAATGGTAATTTCCAGAAGGTAAAGTTAAGGACCTAATTTTGTGTTTTTCCTTATTCTAGTACGATCAGAGAAGCCAAACTAGATTGCTCTAAATAATTCGATTCAGCTTAACAGTTGATTTCGGAGTGGTACGAGGGTGCTCTGCGTTTAACATGAATGTCATTGATCTAATGTTTTGTATGCGAAACGTAATATTTGTGTTAAGTGTGTGTAATAAATACAGAATAAAATGAAAAATTGGTTGCCTTCAAAACCACTATAATTTCTGCCACTTTACTGGTACTTTAAGTCAGCATTTTGTTTTTAATACCCCTCTCACACGGATTCATTCAGACAGGAGTAATTTATTTGATTTTTTTTATCGAAATCGATTTTTTTAAATTCGAAATTGACCAACATTAGGCTGGTGTAGAGACTACTTACCGGGGTGATCTGAATTTGCAAGGAGTTATTATATTTTAAACCCCATCTTAAAAATAAATGTCCGCGCATTTTGAATTTAAATTTCTAAAATTCTGATTAGGAATCATCATCATCACTTCTGTTACCGTCACCGTATTCGACTTGATGCAAACCAGGAAAAGATCTGTAAGTGAAGACAGTTAGATCAATGAACAAGCAAGTATCGGTATAATGTAAAAAGTTTACCCTGATTCGTCATTTTGATGTTGGTTCTTGTTGCTCATTTTTAAGCTCGTAATAATTAACAGACGCTTCCACCAATTTTGTAACTTTGTTTAGATATTTGACATGAAAAGCGCACTTTATTTTTCTTGAATGAAATAATGCAACACACGACTTGCGTGACAATGTATCCCAAGCATACTGTTAATGTACGGTTTAGACACAATGATCAACTTGCAAAACCTCGAAATGGGAATGCGGAATATTCACATTGCATGTATTGACACGCGTGTCTTCTCATTTCCTAAACCATGTTATTGTGCTTCTCACTGTGGTTACATGTAGTGACAATGCGTAAGCTTACTTTCCTTTTGTGTTTGTGTGCTTTGAGTTGTGCACTGTTTTGACTACGTATATTTATATGCATATCATCGCAACTTACTTACTACATGCAGGCTTTATAGTTTGATTGAAAAATATCATCCGTCATTTTTATATTTCTGTTATATTCTTTATTTCAGCCCCACAATAACATATAGTAATGAAGAAAAACTTCGTTAATTTTCTTATTAATTATCTAGAAAGATTGATGATCTGCTATTTTTCACTGAAACCAATGCATTAACGTGTTGATACTTTATCCCACGTAATTTCTCCAGTCGTAATAGGCGTACCCGTGATATGTCGTTGCATAACAAAGAAAAGTCCACGCGTTGCAAATTCAAAGAGCACACCATCATCTTTTATCTCGCATATCCTGAAAATAAAGAGATAAACGCAAGATTAGGTCATACTGTTTATTTAAATGTTGAAAAGTTAAATTAATATATTTCAGCCGAAGCATTACGATTTCTCAAATTTGAGCTCAGTCTCAAAAGAATGGATCTCTATCAAGTTAAAGCAGGTATCATCCACGTCTCCCAAGACCGCTGTTAAATTTAACCTGAGAAACGTGTCCGGCTCGCTAATTAGTTTGGACCCAGCTGTGAAAAAGAAGTAGTTGTGAATGACTGGCGCTGTTATATTTGACGGAAATGGGAAAGTCAATGGCGACCCCATTTCGTCATCAAACAAAACGCTTTCCCCAAAAATTTTAGTATCCGGAAATATGACGCCATCGCATGTAAAACTCAGCTGAAATCCTGTCCCTGAACTGCTGTTGGTTCTGAAAATAACCACTGCCCCGACTGCATTGAAAGTAACGTTTTGCCGATCAAGTCCAAGGTTGACTACAGAGACCAGCCCTCCCAGGTCTTTGAAAATTGAAACGGCATCAGAATCCACGTCACTGAGTCCATTGCTCTCAAGTGAAAAAGTGGCTTGGAGATAACCACTTTCAAATCTTATCATGAAAACGCAGAGTTCGTCAGCATCGTAAGTTTGGTTGAGCTTGTACTGAATTGTGCCACTATCCGCGATGAGTGTTTGGCCACACACCGTCACTACAATTCAAATTAGTTAGGTATACACAAAACAATGTTTTCGTAGAATAAATAAATATTTGTACTCACATATCCGTGGTTGTGTGGAAATTGAGTTGGAGATGCTGTCAACGTTTTCACTTTTGGTAAAGTGAAAAATTGCACAAACACAAGTTGCAAGAATACCCCTTAGATTCATAATTTCGGCTTTTTTAACGAAACGACTTTATTACGCCTGATTACAAAACGGTTAGATGTTATTCTATGCGACTCAAACTGACCACATAACAACTTTTATACAAATTTTATAATCTTTTAATTCCTCCATGTCATCATTGTGATAAAAGGTTTGAGTTTTATGGACACAAGGTTTTCCCTAATTATTTTTAGCTGATATAAATGTCAAATGATATTGTGTAACATGATGATTGATATTGAGCTACTTTTTATCTGCAAATGAAATACACGTAAGTCTGCAGTTTACTCAACAATAATTATGCATAAAAACAAATTATGCAATTATGTTCTTTTAATCGCAAAAGGGATTTTCCGGTAATTGCATTGTCTAAATTTTGAAACCTTGTCGTGTGATATCGGAATATACCTTGTAGTTTGAGTGATAAAAGTTATGCAACATAATGGCATAAGGATTGAACCACTTGGACATCTACATAATTTAATGGGTTCTGGCTGACAGTTATGCAACTGCTATAATGCTGTTGATAACATTTTAAGCGATACTGGAAAACTCGCTGATTTGAATCGACTGATTACAACCAACTTGTCAAATACGGTAAATCCCATGTACACGTTGAAGCATTTATAACTGAGCAACAAATACCTTCCTTCAAGCAAGGGTAATTAATCAAAGTCCACACCGTGTAATGAGATTCGTGGCAATGTTTATAATTTATAACGTTTGGTGATAAGTTGAGTCATTTGAAACTGTGTCATTACCACATAATTTCGGCTTTTAGCTCATATATTGTACATATTACCTTAAATGTCAGTTGCTGCAAATTCTTGAGGTAGTCAGCATTTCATTTATTCTTCCTTGAAATACTGATTGACAGTTCAAAATATGGTACTGTCGTTGTATTTAAATGTCGATGAAAAGTTCAAGTTTTAAGTACAACTATGCAAATGTTTACATAATTTTCAAAACTTAAACATATTCAGCATTTACAACAGAAAAGTGCTAACACACTTTAAAAATTTGAATTTTAGAAGTTTACCCACGAATGAATTCATGACTAATTGCTCAAAATCTAGGAAAAAATTGGTTTTTAATGTAGCAAGAAATCTTTGCATGTAAAAATATAGAACAAAATGTGTCCATATTATGCCGAACCAGAGGGAGATTCTAAGTAGTCAGGTAGTTTTAATAATAATTCTTATTGCTCAGCTTTCAACATATTAAATCTGTTTACTTTCAAACAAGGGAAATTGGATGTTTTATACCTATGTAGCATATGTCAGTATAGGAATATACATGTGTTCGTATCCATGTCCATATATAAGTTGCCAAAACCTTACTTTATTGATCAGCTTAAATACATTCAGTTAGTTCTTCTAGAGAAACACCCTCTTTATAATTGCCAAAAACTCATTACTTCTTGGTGCCATAATGTTCAATTAAAAGCGACACATTATTCATGTCCGAGTTTGAATGTTGCAGAAGTATTTTGATCATTTTACGCCAAGTGTCATGCCATATTTATGTAGTCTTCATGTTTTTAAAATAATTTAAGAAAACCTGCTAACTTGTAGAATGAGATTCCGAAATAAACACCGGTCTTCATCATTTAGCGTCTTCGTTTTGCTTAGTTTGCTAATTCAAGAAAGCACACATACAATTCCATCAAGAGTAACCCACGATTAATTGAATTACACATAGTTTCAACTTTTGATAATTGCACACTGCAAATTATTGGAGAACGTCAAGATTTCAAAATTCCGCTAGTCTCGTATAGCCCCAATCTGCCCATTCTAATTGACACCTACAACTATCCTAACCGTTCTCGATACAACACATAATTCAAACCCTTATTTCCCTTCTTTTTCAAAACATAGTCAATGCTTGGCAGTTTTATTTTATCCTAATGAGAGCATACTGCGCAAACTTAAAGTTGTTGGTCGGCTCCATAACTACGTTAAACGAGGTTTAAGTGGGTTGGACTGGAGACCCCACTTTGTTCTATATTTCATACCCAACCAGTTACCAGCTTTTGTTACAAAGGAGTTAATCGCGACATTTACAACTGTTTGGGCTGTACTGGAAATTGATGCTCATTTGTTTAGGGCATCCAAAAACCGCCTATACAAGCATAGTGGAACCGAATCGACAGGATGATTCTGGAAACGCTGCAGTGCTTTATGTAAGAAACGCCACCATTAAAAAACAATTTTACGGAGAAAAAGTAGTTATTTCATTAAACTACTTGAAAAGTAGAAAGTTTGGAAGATCACACTCTTGCGGGATGCTGGAGGTAGGATTGCAATCAGAATTCGATGCTTGTGTTGTGAAATTCTCAGTAAAATCTACAAACTTCACAATTGCGTCTGGTGGTATGTGTTGGTCAAATTTGGCGAGTAGAACAGTCGGTAGCAAAGCTATTCAGAATAATTTTTGTCTTGGAAACCAACGCAGGGCGGAGTTTCGTTTGAATGGTTACCGTATGGCTGCACCTACAGGAATTTCAAATGTCTTTTATTTGTTAATAAGCAACATGCCATCAATTTTATTTCAATGTTTCTCCCCTTCGACTTTCCAACAGCGGTTGTATATGTAATCTGCTTTGTTTCTCTTGTCATTAGTCTTTGCGGTGTATCCGCGGTTGCGCAATTGGCAACGTCACAAAATTCAAAATTACCTGAGAAGATTGCCACCTTTCAATTTGTCGTATTTCCGATTAAAGTTCTTTTAGAACAAGGGGATAGTCTAGTAGTAAGCACATGCCAAAAAACTGTTTTAGCAGGATTCCTACTCATCTTTGATATGTTTTATCCTAGCACGATAGTTGGAAATGAATATAAAGGGCATTTGACATCTACCATGACATCAGCTACGATGCCTCGCCTACCAAATTCTCTGGAGGAACTAGTTTCGAACAGCAACATTCCTTATTTTACAGTTACTTCACACTACTACAAAGGAAACTATTATTCTACTTTAACAGACACGGTTATGCCTGATCTCATTCAAAATACAAAAGAATCTGGACTTGTGGAAAGTCCTTTGACAAAGCTGCTCTTCAAATTTACTCGAAATGTTGTATTCATTGAGAAAGATGTATCTGAAGTGATTCAAAATATGAGTAGTAATTTAGCTATTCAAACAGCATATGCTGGAATGAAAGAGTTTTCAAAAAGTTTCGCTCTAATTGACAACGAGAGGAATTTGGAATTATTTGTTCAGCTATTGCGAAGATTTCTCCCGAAATACTGGGTTAAGTCGGTCGACAACGTGAGATCAATTGGGTCACGACATCCTTGGTTTGGTTTGAAAAATCAGTTTCTGAAAGTGTTTTCGAGAGGGTTGGCAGGACTTGTTGAAGGCGGTCTATACCAGCGTTTGGAAACATATAATAGGAAAAGTGGGATACTGCGCAGAAAACGAGAAATATTTGTTAGACTAAATAAGTCGACTAGCGAGTCTCAATTTGCAAGCGTTCTTTTAGGGGATTTGGATCTGAAGCGACAAAGTCTAGATGATTCCTCGGAGATTGTTATTGAAATTGGTAGTATATTCGTATTCGTTTCGTATTCGTTGTATGTAGCATTTTCCTTGTATTTTCACTTGTATGCTTCTTACTTGAGGTTTGTGGATCTGGCCAACAAAATAAAGTGGTGTTATTTGAAAATGATTCAAATGGAGACACAGTGAGTAAATTAGGAAAGTTGTGTGCTATATTAGTTGCTACTAGACGGAGGCTTGAAAATATTTGTTCTTAATATAATGTCACACGAATAAAATATGCATTAGTAGATGAAGGAGTTAGGCTCTGCAACACAATGACATGCAACACAACTTAAACTAATTGAATTAAATTAATAGATCAATGCACAAATGTTTTTGGTATTAATTCAAAGGAAATATGAAACTTAAATGCAGAACTCCTACTAATGCGTTAGATATTTGTATTTGTAGATATGCGTATAACATTTTAATTTGTATAGCAGAGTAATTCCGGTGTGAGTTCGAACGACTTAAATTTATTTGCTGATTTATCCCAGTGAAAGTTGGCACTTCCTGATTGGGAGCCAAAATTCGCAGTCACCAATAAAAGTTTTAAGCGTTGAACTAACATTTTTTCAATTATTGTGAAAGAGGGAAACAAATATCCTTTAACCGCAGCGCAATAGGTTAATTTACCCCATCTTGACAGTCTGGGGTTTTTCATCTTTCTTCTAGGTCTTTCACACAGAGATTGCAGGTGGATTTTAATGTGGATGGATAAAAACGGTTTTTATCCGGATAAAACCGTCTCCTATCCACCTCACTTCATGTGGATTTAATGGAGAAAAACAAATTTATATACAATTTTAATGTTAAATGCACGTAAATGCATAAACCAAGCTGTCTGTGCTATTTCTCTTTATCAGAAATGTTTCTGTTGCCATAATTCATCAAAATTAATGGTATTTGACTAATCAGAGTATAAAACAAGGACTGTGAAAAATAACGCGCATTGAACTGCTAATATTTGACGTGTGTAAGAGATTCTTATTGACTTCTGTTAAGATAAGATGATTGTTTTCATTGTTTAGACAATGTTACTTATGTTATCAAATTAGTGTGCAAATAATATAGTCAGTGTTAACGAATTCATTGTTTGAATCACATGCAGTTATGTGTACAGTAGTATTGATATATAGTAACTGATACATAACAATGTGACTTAGGTATAGTATCCACGCGTTATATATAAATCCTATTTTCTCCATTTTTATCCGGATTAATGCATTTGTTACCATTATCCATGGATAATTTGATTTTCTCCATGGATAATTACAACCTCTGCTTTCACATGACTGCATAAAAACTTCGAAACTTGAATTTTTCATTTGGTTAAAAATATGTTTCTAGTGTTTCTACTCATATAATTAACTCATTGAGTCTGTTTATTAGTAAAATGTATGTAGAAAATAATAAGTGTTTAAACATTATTAAAATATTGCAACAATGAGATCTAAATTAGGTAGACAAACAATAATAGAATGATGTGAACATTAATACTGTTTTTAGTTATTTCTTATTGTAAAATATGTTGCAACTCAATTATTGTTACCAGAGAGTTTTGAAGCCACCGAAATAAACCTAGTTCTTATGTTTCGTATTACAGGTTGGGAACTGCCTAAAGGCAGTGTTTGGCAACATGCTAATCCAAAATTGCTTCTACAGCAAAGGGTTTCGCAAAAGAAAAAAACTAACGCCAAACATAGCAATATTCCCGATAGCAATACCACTGCATCCATTCTGCTATCCAATTTCATCACAGCAATAATAGCCTGTTTGAAACTTGGCGCGTTGGCCATGTCGTGCGCATCCACTAACCGGTTGAAAAAGTGCCGTATCCCACTTTCATAAAGTAACAAGCTCAGAGCACCCTTAATTTTCAAACCAATTAAGGAATTCCCTAGTTTAACTAACATTGTGTGACCATCATATTTCTTTTTGGCTTGATGACATTTTTTGACCTCATCTGGTAATCTTGGATCCCTTGAAAATTTGCGAGTGGATTGGCTCACAACTTTCTGAATTCCAAAGCCAGTCGTAAAAAGCCGATGATTTGCGTCCTCTTCCTCTTTCTTACTTGAATAATACCTTTCTAGCCTAACTTTTGTCCAGCATCTTTGGGAATAGAATACACCTTCGAATCCTTCCCTTATTAATTGCTTCTCAAAATAACGGCCAGAAGCCTTTTGCACTATTAATCCAAAATTTTCTATTTTCTCACCAATTAATCCGATATTAGGTGAAATCAGCCTATAACCATCTGAAAACAGCTCTGTTAATGTGTTACGAATGTACGGTGTAGGTGGAACAATCATTTTTTCTGTCATGACGCATGTGTACATAAATTTAAGAATAAAACACGCACTCATGAAAAGCATGCTAATTTTAAAGGGCCTCTCTGTCTCACTCTGAACTATAATCGAGTAAACATCAAATATTATCTCGGTAGCTGTCCTCTTTCTTGCTTGGTTTGGTTCCCGTTTCTTATTTTTAACAAGAAGATAAATTGTCACAAGGACAGAAAATACCGCGAGCCAAACCCATGTGTATATGTCCAACGGGTTTCCCAGTATTTCAAGAATTGCCGGTACCACAGCTTTCTCAGCCCTATCGCAGTAATACAATCCATATCGAGTGATATGGTCGTATATATAGTTCTCAGTTTCCATATGAAATTGCCATGACGAGACTACGGGAACAAAGTTTATCCGTGCTCGGTAATAAATGTCTGGCCAAGGGTTATTAAGATTGGTGCTTCCAAATACTAAAGAAAAATTGAGTGCATCTGCCAGAACGAGGCTTAGCAATTCATTGGTGTTTCGACATCCTTTGTTTTTACCTTGCCAAATATGAGGTTTAATAAAAGCATCCCTGTTGTATTTACAGTAGACTCTCATTCGGGTATTCAATCTTCCTTCCGTTCCGATATTAATTAGAGGTTTAGAAAACAAGCTTTTCCATGATACTTCAGGATGACTTTTAAATGGGGAACCCAGGTTGGGAAACTGTAGTCCTTGAGATGCTTTCGGAATATTTTCCAAAAGAGTTTGCGTGAACCTTTTGGTAAAGGGACGGCTGCGCTTTAATGTTTCCAGCTCCAAGTCACATCGATTACAGCACCAGTCAACATTATCAACTTGGAATGTTGCGGCTTCCAGCCGCAATACGAACATGTGTGCAGGTGGGGTATTCACAAATCCTTGGTCTTTCATGTTCTCAAATTTCCACGTATCTTCAGAAGTAAAAGTCAGAATTGCATTGGTAGTTGCAGTAAATGGCAGCCGTTGTCCTGCCGCAATGAGTCTAAGCCAAATGAGCCATTTGTCATAGTAGTCACGGGGCCACATGGGTTTTGGCGGTGTTGGGGATGAAATTAGGGAAAGGGGCATCAATATTAGGGTGCATGACTTTTCAGTAATGGAATTCAAACTTTTACTAGGAATGAAGACAGTTGTGTTGATAAGTTTGGGGTATGCTTTAATGAATTTCGGGACATCAGGATCTTCCCATATTGGCTTGACATTGTTTGTTACCACCCAAGTGAGCTGTTGGTTTCGACGGTTGTCAAATACGATTTGGTCCAAAAAGTGATTAACTTTTAAACCCTTTGGATAAATATTTGGTGATTTAGTTATCTGCGCAAGTTGTAGCTTTCCCACATAAACTGTGCAGAAGGAGTATATTTCTAAGTTAATAGGGAGTTTAAAGCAGCTGCAAATTCGCATGGCACTGACAAACAGATACAGAAAAGTTGGAATTTCCATTTTAATGGTTTTGCAACAATTTTTAAAAATAAAGGGAAATAAAGGGTATTGGGATATTAAAGTAAGTGTGGTCTTAACACAGAGTAAGTTTTGGTGGAAGTTCCTTTTTGACTACTTTGTAAGCTCTTTTTCATGTCGAAATAATTTTTGGTCTACCTTTTTAAGAGCATAATTGGATCTTGTCTCAGAGGAAATTACTTTTCTAATTACTTTTACTCATCATAACCACAATCAGTCCTATAAAATTTACCAACTGAAAGTTTCATATCTTGGTTTGTAATATTAGGTAACCCGCAACTCAGTTTCATCACACCTCATGACAAATTAACTGTATAGCATTTACTGTCCCGTGTACAATTAACCAACCGTGTGTAATCAGTTGATTAGGTAATCTAATCTGATAATCCGATTAATTGATTTGTTTAAACTTTAATCAGTAATCTGAAGATAAGGAGATTCTGAAATTAATCAGTAATCAATTATTCAGGGGAATTCCAACAAGGGACTTAATTTACAATCATTAGAAATGTATCCGAACGGGTAATCTAATGATCTAATCATTAGTAATGATTAATAAATAAGATGATTGATTGAATTTTTTGCGAAATGACCAACGTAGTTTGCGATACACCATTTGAAAGCTACTGCAGTGCTGATTATGAATATGCATTGCAAATTGAAATCTGAACTTTCGAACAGAGGTCAAAGGTCATGCACTTTTAAATGGCACACTTGGGGTGTGATATGCCATTCGAAAGCTAGTCCATTGAGGACACGTTTTTACGTCACAAATTGCATCTGCTAAAGGTACATCGCTTCATCTCGAAATGTCGGGTTTATTTGTGTAATACGGTTAAAAATTAAGTATATTTTAGGATTTACATACGTTGCGCATTGCTTGTAAATTGTAAATTCTGCAACTTTCGTCAAGTACAATACTCAAGATCTCATTTGCTCATTCTGCCACAAAGTGTAACACATTTTATTTTTTAATTACTAACGAAACATAATACTTCTAAACATCTTTACACTCCGAACAAGAAGCAGATTGATAGCTATTTTCCATTTTTAAGTAAACCATGTTTATGACACAGCTGATGAAGGGAATAAAAACCGAAACCGGTCCTGTGTCCCGTTGAACAACAAGTTTGTAGTGTTTAAAAGGCCTAATTTCAAACCAATTTTCGAAAAGAAATCCCAAGTACTCCTGGACATACTATGGCTGTTGGAATTATGAGACGTGATAGGATCGGGCTCCCACAGCTGCCGCTAAGCTGAGGGTGACGAAATGAAGCTAACAACCTGTTTGTTCCGATGGTGGAAGTAGCTAAGGGGAAGTTATTCGCTTACAGAAATTGTAGGAGAAGAAATGCCCCATTTTGACCCAAAATCAATGGTCTTGGAAGGATGCTGGACCCCTAACGCTGGGTGCATTTTTGGAAACTTTAAAGGCCAACATCGTCTTCAGCACAAAATTTTACACTAGAAAAATGCTTTTTGTGTAAGAAACGAAGAAAAAAAATGCATACTCAAACAATCCTCTGTCACAATATGTTTCATTTTTCGACATTGTGCTTTTGTTGGAAATCGACGCACATACTGCGATAACTCATAACATACACATTTTGAATTTATAATTTTATACTCGCATACACAAATACTCCTAAAGAAACAAATTTCACAGCCTAATCGTGTATTTGTCGCATTATACCTTGTTCCAAGCAAGTATTCAAACTTACTGTTGCTTGCAGAATAATTTTTTTCTCTAAAAACTTTCTGAGCGGCTTTGGACGCTGCCTCAAACTTCAGCACTGGATAGGAACATATTCCTTCAAATTAACCCATAAACCCATACTTTAACCGGTCTAAAGATAATACCATGCAGTGATAGTCAAATGAAGTGGGTTAAATGGGCGTAGCCAAAGCATACACTGCTATTTTGTGAAATTAATTAATCCAGCATTGGAAAAAGCAACAACTGGCCACAAAATTGGCGAGTCTACTTTATGTGACAGCTAATATACACGTGCATCACAATGAATGCGGTCCACTTTCAACGCAACTGATTTGTTGTGCGTCTCTTTAATGGAATGGTCCGATATGAATGGCAACAAACAAGCATTTGCAGATCCAAAGCACTACGATAGGTTGCAGCAGTTGATAAATGGACCATTATATCTTCCCAAAATAACAGTTTAATGTCTTGTCTCGTGTAGGTGAGTCCCTACATAGCTTGAAGTTGGAGGTTTCAGTGCACGTCCGATACTTTTGCTTCAAACTTTCTTTCAGAATACGTGAATGACAATGGGCAACAAAGCTGGGGCAACATCTCATTGATTAAGCTTTCATGGATCCTGGTACTTTTGGTATGGATAATTGCAGATCTCGTCGGAATGTTTGCATTTCAATTAGCAGAAATATCCTTTCTTCTCAGGGCCGGGTTGGTGAATTATATGAAAGCCTTTCGTCAGAGATTATTTGCCAACGGTAATCTACACAACAATATTTTGCAAAAGTACCGAAAGCTTCAAATTTTGATGCGATTATATAATATTTGATGCGATTCAACAGGATCATTGTTAGTCATCAACATTGTCTGCTTTGGTATGCTGACCTCGGCACACACCCAGTCTCGCTTGACACTGATCATAATAATATCTGAAGTCAGGATACAGTCAAACACTAACTGCTTTCAGGTAAGGTGTCAGAAAATGGTAGACAAAAGGTTCATTGAATTCATTTTCCTTGTCAAAGTACGAATTGGAGCAGTTAATTTGATGGAAAAGCTTACACCAGTTACCCTAATTCAGTTAAGCGTTACGAATGTCATCAATTTGCTTTTAATGTGAGGCTCGATAACGCGTCCACACAAAACAAACTACAGTCACTAGTTTCACAATTAATTACTATAGACTTCGTGTCAAGTTAAAATTAATGTAAGTAAAAAAAATTGTTCATTTTTTTTAGATCAAATCAATCTATTCGTGTCGAAATTGCAATTAGTTGTCCTCCGGTTTCGATAAAGTGACGTATTTACATATTAGCTCACTCGTCAAATAGCTAGCTTGCATTACAAGATGTAGTAGTCTTACTATATTTCAATTGAACACACAAAATCCACGAATCCCAGGATAACAAAAATAAGTATGCTCAACATTTACCCTAAGAAGTGAAGTCCTTAATTCTAAAAACTTTGTGTACCCCAAGTGCCCCCTAGTTGAAGCTACACTGTATTCCAAAATGTCGGGACGAAAGCAAAATTTCTCCGAAACTGTACAAGTTAAACAGCTAATTCTATTCGTAATTTGCAGCGCATACTTGAACTATAACAGTTTTTCAAAATCAGCTTTCTGCATTGACAGATATCGATAAGGCGACCACTCTCCTGAAACCTAGACGGTGACCCACGGCCCCAACTCAACTTTGACCCGTGATTTCTCAAAATGAATGCAATATATTTCAGTTCTGACAACGGATCTAGATTCTACGCCTCAAACTACATACAGCCTTGCGAAACTGTATTTCTAGGATATGCCAATTCTGCATTAAAGACATCGGGGTCACCCATTCTATAATGGTCCCAATAAACCATTTAAAGTTCAAATTTAATAATATTAAATTTTGCTTTCGTCCCGACATTTTGGAATACAGTGTAGCTTCAAGTAGGGGGCACTTGGGTATACAAAGTTTTTAGAATTAGGGCCGTCACTTCTTGGAGTAGATGTTGAGCATACATATTTTTGTTATCCTGAGATTCGTGGATTTTGTGGGTTCAATTGACATATAGTACGACAGTATTAAAATAGTCTAGTTAGGCTTATAAAATGCATACATACATAATTAGCACGTAGAATATCATTGCATTAACATTTTTGGTTGCCATGTGTTAATAACGTATTACATTTACACCTATAATAAAATATTAAATATATTCCTTCGTTAATAAAATATTTGAGTTTTCGTGTTGATATCAAAGGCAAATATCACGTTTCTACCAAGTAAACTGTAAAACTCAACCCAGTAATTTATACAGCCTGACCACAAAAATATAAGTACTACAAACTAATGAAATAGCTCTATAAGCTCTGTATTCATCAAACAATAGTGTCAATTGCAACTGAAATTGATCAATACATCAACAATGGACTTGGAAAAGATTACAAAGGATGCTTGTTATCATATAGCTCAGTTTCGGGAACTGTTGGTACAGATCGGCCAAAAGAAAGGTGAAGGAGATATCTGGGAGATCGTTCAAATGCAAAGAAAGCAAACTCTGGATAATTGCCGGAAGGCTTGTTCAAATCTAATTGCCAAAAAACCTACGTAAATTAAATTTCCGTTATTTTAAAATTTGCCAAAATAAATATTTGACTCTTCTTCTCCTTTCATTTTCAAATATTTATCATTCGTAGGTGCTCAGTTGAGAACATTAATGGACAGCTTGAGCTTCTTTATTTGTGTGTTAGTTGGCTACTTGATGAAATGGAGAAAAGCAAAAGAATTTTGCAAAATCTGCAAAAACATTTGAGCCATGAGGACCTCAATATGATTGACGCAGATATAAAAGAATCCACCAATCTTCTGAAGGAAATTCGTTCTCATAAAACAAAAGTGGAAATTAACTTTCCAACAGTTCCCCAAATTGACACTGCCATCGAAGTAAGAGAACTTTCTGCCAAGTCGTCATCAGCACAGATAAGAAATCATAAACGCAAACAGAACAAGTGTCGTCCAACCACCAAGTTTTATTTCTCTCAGCAATTATAAGCTTATGGTTGTGTGCTATAAAGATTTTCCAGACATTAAAATGTATAGTTTCTTATACGTGAAATTTACAATTGCACTGTTATATTTGTCCCAAAAGTTAAAGTCGACAGGAATAAATAAAATATATCAGAAAGTACGGATACGGTAAAGCAGAAAATTTCTAGAGTGCATGTAGTTTATTTCCTTCTTTTGTGGGTTTTCATCCATTATCAGCAACCAAAGTCCAAGTTTTGATTTAAGATTTTATGAAAATTTCTTATCGCCAGAAAATCCCATGATTAGATCAACTTAGATAGTTGAGTTACCCATCCAACTTCATGATGACAATGCAACCAAAACTGCTATGTCACCATGCATAAACATATTTTGTCCTCTCCAATACACACACATGAGTTTTTAGATCGTGTACACACATATGGAGTTGCAGAGAATACAAATGTATATCCATATGGTGAAGAGGAATGGATATTTTATGGTGACTCATTTTCTTTCTTTCATATGCTCATTGTACTCAATGCAATGGGTTTAAAAAATAGTTACTTAATTTTCTACAACTTGACATAGATCAACATTGATTTGGACTGTCATTACCATAAAGGTATTTCGTTCAAAACATGCTTTTATGGATTAAATACCCAATGTACTCACGGTCAGTTAAAACCATTCATAAAGGCATAATTCAATCATTTTTAAGCTAAAATTTAAGCCCACACATATTTAAAGCAAAAATAACCTTCTGGTGCTAGACTAAACTCCAGCCCTTTTTGTTTCGATAAATGACGCATACTCATTTTTCACCATAGTGAGTCATTCGTCTCTATTTCCATTGATGCATGTAAAATGATATGGTAACACATTCCAACAATGAAGGACTGTGCGAAGGGATCATTTACTTCAGACAATTGGAGAATCAGTAAACATAAGTATTGTTTAAGCCTTAGCTGTCAAAAATTGACGGAACAATACACCTTTCAATCAAAAAGGAAGTAGACCGTCGCCTTGTTTCGAGATTTGTTTAACTACAAAATGTATGTTACTTTTGTATTGGGTTGTCCAAAAGGATTAAAGGGCTAACGAAGACTGGATACAAGAACGGATGCAAATAGGTGCATTGTTATATTGACAGAAGGTACTTTGGTTCTGATATTGTGCCCACGACCGTTTTTAACTTTATTGGTATTGGTATTCCAGTTGGCATGCTTTTGTTAATGGTGCATTTCATGACTGTTTATATTGCGTGATTATATTAAGAGACGTATTTAAAGATTGAGAAATGCACACAACTGAAAACAACTCGGTTGAAACCTCTCACATAAGAATCGGTGCATATAAAAACCTAGCTGAACAATTCCAACCTCATTCAAGCACAAATCACTGTCAGTTATACATTAAAGGTTGCTCCAGAGTAAAATCTTAATAAACCCCTTTTAAAGGTTTGTAAACCAAACAATTTTTAACAGAGGAAACTTCAGTCAGGAATCAACCATGTCGCCAGAAATAATTCTAACGTTGTTTTTAACTTTCTTTGTGAACCAGCAACAAGTTGCCCGAATAACTATCACAGTAAGAAAATAATGTGAATTTTGACTCAAACTAACATAATTAAGATTTTATTCTTATATTCTATGAATTTTTAAACGTAGATGCCTGCAAGTAGACAAGAAATTTTAGTTCACCAGGACGTGGCCTTTCACAGAATTCCTAGTCCACCATCAACCCTTATTGAGATAAATAATAAAACATATTACAGACCGGATTACCCTGTCAACAAATTTAACTCTAGTCAACCTATCGCACAGTATCTTGCTCCTTCGTTAGAATTCGTTATGGCGTTACCAATGGAATCAAAACTGTGGGAAAATGAAAATGATGTGTTAGACATAGACATTCTACTATTTAGCGATGAATTGTAAGTTACTAAGCAATTTTTGCAAGCGTGGTTGTAATTGTAATATACTATTATGATGGTTAAAAATTATTTTGGTTATTTTAGCGTTCAACCCCTAATCCATTTCAAAGTGTCAACGCTCCAGAAGGAGATGGAGCAATCAAATTTTACCAACCGATTGAAAGTATACAGTGATGCAATGGACAATTTAGTGTTAACGCTGTATAAACAGACCGAAAATAGTCCCACGAACAGTGCTTTTGCAACACATGTTATCTGGTCACGTGTATTCTATGTAATTTGTGTGTATATCCTAATTTTTATAATCTGGTAATATATTCATGCATGTTTGAATGTTTAAATTTTATGAAGAGTTTAGATTTGTTGTAAGAAACCTATTACTTTTTCTAATTTTTATTTCAAATAGCACAAGAATAATAGTTGTAATGAGATTTATAACTTAACGAATAATTTATAGATCATTATTTCATAATAAATTAAAATGTTGTATTGATTAATGTGTTATGAAATGTTAAATGTGCCTTTTATAACTGTCATACAGTAAGTTGCATTACCCTTCTTCAAAAGCACGCTAAAATGAGGATAAGCAGACCTTGTCTGCATTTGAACTTCATTTTACGCCTTAAAGTTGCAAGTTTACGCTTCTGTGGTGGGAATGTTTCAAGTCCTAAGCATAAATATATCACAGACTAATACACTTAAATATACATGCCAACTAAATGGTATAGCTTCTTGTTAATCGTGATATTATCATGAAAAATGCATACATGCACGTAGGCTCACTTGTCAGCAGAGGTAAAAAAGGCATAAATACCATAATAAAAACGGGTAGGTACAAAAAGTTTTCATAAAGCAAGGAGAATGCAACTTATTCATTTCACACATAGTTTTACACGTCGCGACGATTTCCCTGTTGTGTCTTGGACAGTAGCTGAGAAAAAGTGAGTGTTCCTCGTATGTTTTGTCAAATCTCCTTGTCGCGTATCCCTTGTTTACATTTTTCTCTGCTTTGAATAACAACACAGCACTTATGAAATAGTGCTATTATAGTGCTAAAATAGTAAAACAGTGCTTATAAAATTTGTTCAACAGTGGTTGTAAGACAAAAATCCTTTTTACTATCATTTAGTTTTCACATTATGTAAATCGTAAACACATTTCAAAATGAAGGGAGAAATTATAATCAATCATTTGAGGAGTATGACGACAAGAGATACACACATAGTGTTGAAATATTCTAAAGTTTAACGCAAACTCCCTTTTCTTCGGTGTGGAGCGAGCATTGCTGCAAACCTTGAAATCTATCATACTCGTATTGAAGAATTTTTAAACTTTGCCAGTTCAAAA
>LJIJ01001652.1:0-39017 GCA_001718145.1 Orchesella cincta
TGATCGTATCTACCAATCTCATCTATATATGAAATGCAACGGGTATTCGAGGGAGGTGCATGGTTTCTTTTTCTACATTTGGTCAGAGAAATACACGCCCGGCTTCAAAATAATGTTAGTGGATAAGTTTAAAGGTGCCTAACCTGTTGTATTGCCATTTCTGACTATTTCTGATTGTTACGCATCTTTGTGCATCCACTGGAGTTTAAAAATTTGTTTTTAAGTTATCCTTAAAGTTTTTTTATCGATACAGCTTGCAACCAACATTGCTTACATGCAAGAATTATTTGGCTCATGCTTTTTTTAAAGGCTTGGTTACCACATTGCATCCTTTACCATGCGAAACACTAACGGTAAACTTGCTACATTTATAAAACAGTGATGACGACGGAGCTATGCCTTAAACATGCTTTCATTCGGTCAATGACCTGCTCATTAAATTGCACTAGTTATGATGCCAACCAGAAAACATTAATAATTCATTATAACATGGTTTGTGTGTATTGGTACTGTTTCTCATCGAAGGAAACTCTGGAAGATAGAAATATGCCCACAAATTACAACCTCATGATCATGTTGGAAGCAACCGAAAATTACAAAACTATTTTGAATCCCATGTCGCTTTTTTACTGCACGCTTGAATCTATGAATGTATAAACGTAAATAATTTTAGCTGCTTCTTTTAAATGTTTGGTTTTCATATTTATGTCATATTTTGATAGTCTATGTATGACTGAAATGCAATTATCCATGCCATCCATTTATTACGTATCTTTAGGTAAATATCAGGAAGACTTGGTATGACGTCTGTCTGTTAGCAGGATAACTTTCGATCCGTTTGACTTCTTCAAATTCTGTTTTCATTAATCGACACCCTTAGGTCAGAGTACGGGATGAGTTCGAAGATGGGTTATCTGGGGTCACGCGAACAATGCAAATGATAAGCTCAATCAAATTGATAAGGCGTGACATATATCTTGTGATATATAATTCGAAAGGTATTGCAGTGTTGATGATGAATATGCAATGCAAATTTAAATAAAAACTTCTGAACAGGGTCAAAGGTCACGATAATATTTCAATATACCAACATAGCTTATGATAAACTATTCAAAAGGCTATTGCAGTGCTGATTATAATAATGAACCACAAATTGAAATAGGAAGTGTCGAACAAAGGTCAAAGATTATGCCCTTTTGAATGACACATTTGGTGTGTGATATATGTTATTCGTAAGCTAGTCGATTCAGGATTTCACTTATGAAACATTTTTTATGTCACAAATTACACACCGCTAAAGGTACATCGCTACATCTGGATTGTCGGCAGTTTCAAACAATCAGCAGTAAAAGCATTAATTGCCGAGAAATTATATAAAAATGGGTTTAAAAACCTATTTCAATGATATCTTATTTGGACTTTTTATGTTGTCTCGCATTAGAAATCTACCTACTTGTTCTACATTTAATCAAAAACATTTACTCACCAATTTTTTGTGGGTTACATGAGCTTAAATTACTTAAATACAACGTTTACAGAAAATGAAAAGAAGGAAGATTTGATGTAGGTTCAAAAGTTAATGCACGAATCATTAACAGATTTCTTTAGGCAACCCATTCTAAAGTCAGATTTGGTTTGGATGGGGAGATACTCATTGTGGGATTTTATTTTTGTAGCCTCTTTGCAGTGCAGTGATATGTCAATCAAGTTAGTTACGAATGTGTTAAGACAATGAGAGGCCATGACCACAACGTGTCTAGTGTTGCATTTCGTCCCTCTGGTGTCTTTATCTCGAGACAAAACTATCAAGCTCTGGGAAGTGTCCACGGGATTTTGTGGGGGCTTATTCGACGGTCACAGGGAGTGGATCAGAATGGTTCGGCCAAATCAGAATGGAACTCTGCTCGCACCGCTGCTCCAATGACCAGACAATACGCGTTTGGGTCAGTAACTCGAGGGAGTGCAAAATGGAGTTTAGGAATAATGAGCGATGTAGTCAAATGCATTCACTTGGGCGTCGCAAAACCGCCACTCTAACAACACCCTTATGTATTGCCACCTCGTAAGTGCATTTTCTACCTTCCAGCTGCGCAAAGAATGGTTTTCAATCCGTAAACTTGAATAACAACGCATAATACGTTGATTGAGTGGCACCAACACGTTTTCCGCCTTAAAAATTATTTCTGAAACTCATTATAACTAATTTTTTGCAATTTTAATTTCCTTGCCGCAGACAGCTGAAGGATGAGAAACAGGAGGAAAGAATCCAACGGACTTTACTACATATTCAATGAAAAATGCAGTCAGCTACAGACGTCGGATGCACCTTTTGCGTAGAAACTTTTTCTCGGAAGTGCAGGGCGTGAAGCATTTATGTCGTGATTTGATTGGCGTGACGCTTCCAGCAAGTGCGGTTCTATGCCTGTTAACTTCAAATCATAAAGTATAGTAATGACACTTGCGATTTCTTTCAAGAATCTTGCAACTTTTTTTGTAAACAAATCTCTACTATCCTTCATGGAAGCCAATATGATAAAATTGCTCGCATTTCATTCATTCGATTCAAGGAAATAAAACTGTAAAGGAATGAAATGTGTATCAATTGCCGTTGTTCTAGCTATTTTTAGTCATTATTGTATATAATAGTGTAAGCCCTGGTGTCAATTTACGTCGATACTTAGCTCTAGTATTTTTTGTACCAATTAATTATGCTATGTATGGATTTGGTATGGATTTAAAATTGAGTATAATACAACATTGAATGTGATATTGGCTAAAAACAATATTACTATAACAATTGTAATCAGTTCTTACATTATAATTAGTACAATATGTATTAAGATTATAAATTCCAAGTCACATCTAGATAGTTTGGTAAAAAAAAGTACATTGATTTGCCGTTTCCTTATGTGATTGACACAAACTATGTGTGTATAACATAAAACTCAGTCTTTGGTATTGAATCACACAGTATTATACAGATTTGATTATACAATTGTGTGACAACTTCTATTCTAGTCTCTGTTCATAGTGTAAATGATTGAATAAATATTCGACAAAAAGTGGGGTACAATGATAATACAGCATTAATGCGTTTGAGATGTAACCGACTTATACTGCTTTTTAGTTTAACTTATCGCTGTATTATATATAAGAATAGTATCAAATATTGTCAGTTACAATAATAAGGAAACGATAAGTTAAACTAAAAGCAGTATAAGTCGGTTACATCTCAAACGCATTAATGCTGTATCATTGTACTTTTTGTCGAATATTTATTCAATCATTTACACTATGAACAGAGACTAGGAATAGAAGTTGTCACACAATTGTAAAATCAAATCTGTATAATACTGTGTGATTCAATACCAAAGACTGAGTTTTATATTATATACACGTCGTTCGTGTCAGTCACATAAGGAAACGGCAAATCAATGTATATTATTTTACCAAACTATCTAGATGTGACTTGGAATTTATAATCTTAATACATATTGTACTAATTATAATGTAAGAACTGATTACAATTGTTTATAGTAATATTGTTTTAGCCAATATCACATTCAATGTTGCATTATACTCAATTTTAAATCCATACCAAATCCATACATAGCATAATTAATTGGTACAAAAATACTAGAGCTAAGTATCGACGTAAATTGACACCAGGGTTACACTATTATATACAATAATGACCAAAAATAGCTAGAACAACGGCAATTGATACACATTTCATTCCTTTACAGTTTTATTTCCTTGAATCGAATGAATGAAATGCGAGCAATTTTATCATATTGGCTTCCATGAAGGATAGTAGAGATTTGTTTACAAAAAAAGTTGCAAGATTTCTTGAAGAAATCGCAAGTGTCATTACTATACTTTATGATTTGAAGTTAACAGGCATAGAAACGCACTTGCTGGAAGCGTCACGCCAATCAAATCACGACATAAATGCTCACGCGCTGCACTTCCGAGAAAAGTTTCTACGCAAAAGGTGCATCCGACGTCTGTAGCTGACTGCATTTTTCATTGAATATGTAGTAAAGTCCGTTGGATTCTTTCCTCCTGTTTCTCATCCTTCAGCTGTCTGCGGCAAGGAAATTAAAATTGCAAAAATTAGTATAATGAGTTTCAGAAATAATTTTTAAGGCGGAAACGGTGTTGGTGCCACTCAATCAACGTATTATGCATTGTTATTCGAGTTTACGGATTGAAAACCATTCTTTGCGCAGCTGGAAGGTAGAAAATGCACTTACGAGGTGGCAATACATAAGGGTGTTGTTAGAGTGGCGTTTTGCGACGCCCAAGTGATGCATTTGACTACATGCTCATTATTCCTAAACTCCATTTTGCACTCCCTCGAGTTACTGACCCAAACGCGTATTGTCTGGTCATTGGAGCAGGGTGCGAGCAGAGTTCCATTCTGATTTGGCCGAACCATTCTGATCCACTCCCTGTGACCGTCGAATAAGCCCCCACAAAAACACTTCCCAGAGCTTGATAGTTTTGTCTCGAGATGAAGACACCAGAGGGACGAAATGCAAGTAGACACGTTGTGGTCATGGCCTCTCATTGTCTTAACACATTCGTAACCAGTCAACTCCCATAACTTGATTGACATATCAGCACTGCAAGAGGCTACAAAAATAAAATCCCACAATGAGTATCTCCCCATCCAAACCAAATCTGACTTTAGAATGGGTTGCCTAAAGAAATCTGTTAATGATTCGTGCATTAACTTTTGAACCTACATCAAATCTTCCTTCTTTTCATTTTCTGTAAACGTTGTATTTAAGTAATTTAAGCTCATGTAACCACAAAAAATTGTGAGTAAATGTTTTTGATTAAATGTAGAACAAGTAGGTAGATTTCTAATGCGAGACAACATAAAAAGTCCAAATAAGATATCATTGAAATAGGTTTTTAAACCCATTTTTATATAATTTCTCGGCAATTAATGCTTTTACTGCTGATTGTTTGAAACTGCCGACAATCCCAGATGTAGCGATGTACCTTTAGCGGTGTAATTTGTGACATAAAAATGTTTCATAAGTGAAATCCTGAATCGACTAGCTTACGAATAACATATCACACACCAAATGTGTCATTCAAAAGGGCATAACCTTTGACCCTTGTTCGACACTTCCTATTTCAATTTGTGGTTCATTATTATAATCAGCACTGCAATAGCTTTTGAATAGTTTATCATAAGCTATGTTGGTATATTGAAATATTATCGTGACCTTTGACCCTGTTCAGAAGTTTTTATTTAAATTTGCATTGCACATTCATCATCAACACTGCAATACCTTTCGAATTATATATCACAAGATATATGTCACGCTTATCAATTTGATTGAGCTTATCATTTGCATTGTTCGCGTGACCCCAGATAACCCATCTTCGAACTCATCCGTACTCTGGACCTAAGGTGTCGATTAATGAAAACAGAATTTGAAGAAGTCAAACGGATCGAAAGTTATCCTGCTAACAGACAGACGTCATACCAAGTCTTCCTGATATTTACCTAAAGATACGTAATAAATGGATGGCATGGGATAATTGCATTTCAGTCATACATAGACTATCAAAATATGACATAAATATGAAAACCAAACATTTAAAAGAAGCAGCTAAAATTATTTACGTTTATACATTCATAGATTCAAGCGTGCAGTAAAAAAGCGACATGGGATTCAAAATAGTTTTGTAATTTTTCGGTTGCTTCCAACATGATCATGAGGTTGTAATTTGTGGGCATATTTCTATCTTCCAGAGTTTCCTTCGATGAGAAACAGTACCAATACACACAACCATGTTATAATGAATTATTAATGTTTTCTGGTTGGCATCATAACTAGTGCAATTTAATGAGCAGGTCATTGACCGAATGAAAGCATGTTTAAGGCATAGCTCCGTCGTCATCACTGTTTTATAAATGTAGCAAGTTTACCGTAGTTTTTCGCATGGTAAAGGATGCAATGTGGTAACCAAGCCTTTAAAAAAAGCATGAGCCAAATAATTCTTGCATGTAAGCAATGTTGGTTGCAAGCTGTATCGATAAAAAAACTTTAAGGATAACTTAAAAACAAATTTTTAAACTCCAGTGGATGCACAAAGATGCGTAACAATCAGAAATAGTCAGAAATGGCAGGTAATATTTAAACTTATCCACTAACATTATTTTGAAGCACGGGGTGTATTTCATCTGACCAAATGTAGAAAAAAACCATGAATCTCCCTCGAATACCCGTGTATTTCATATATAGATGAGATGGTTGATACGGGTCAAACACGTTAATAAAAAGACATACTATACAATACAATTGGTGAAATTTGGACGAGTCTGTGACTTCCAATACTAAAACACGCGTGGATTCTCTGACCCACTCTGGACAGAAATGTGGTCGAACAACAAATTCAACATGGTAGCCAGACGCATAATATATGATGCTATAGAACAATATAATTATTATCTTACCGTTGATTAAGGTTATTTGAATTAATGTGGAAAGCCAGCCTTCGCTTCATGCCAGTTCATCCAGAGACACGACGCAATCTCATCTTTTAAATCAGTTGCTATCGTGCTGTTCGTTAGTATTGTTAGTGATTAGAATTTATTAAAAATGAAGGCATTAAAAATTCAATTAATAAGTGTGGCAATACTGGCCTTGGCTGGTCAACGGGTAAAAAACACAACAAATATACTACATATCAATAATTGCAGTCAGCTTAATAATTAATAATAATTACACTTAGCAGTAATTAAAACTTGTTTTGTCCTTCAACAATTAAGAGCTACACGTTGGCAGAGGACTATGATGCATACTACGATGATATTGAAACATCGACGATTGAGAAAGTATTAAGGGCTCTTACTCCGGAAGAGGAAGCCCTTGCAAACCAAGCCAGAGCCCATATTGCAAAGGCGATTGAAAATAATCTTGTTCGCGTAAGTTTTCCTTAAATGCTGATAATTTTAATTTCCCATTTTAACATGCTGTAAAAATGTGCTTGTTGTTAGTTATTCGCCATCATTTCCGCCCGTGGTGACCGACAATCAAGGCAAGACGAAGAGATTGTGGAAGGAGCGGAAGATATCTTGGATGTTACTCCAAATCCCAACGTTCTTCCTCAAGTGGCCCAAATCCTTGGGGCAATCTTCTCTGGCAGTCTTAACATCACTCGTGTTGTAGATCGAACATTTGGTCTAGTTCCAAATATCGTTCGGAATCAGGTTGGTGGCATAGTAAAGTTGCTGACTGGAGAAAATATGGAAGCAGCAGCAGCAGCATCCGCTACAACTTCGGCGACATCTAACGCTGTTGGAAATGCTCCAGCAGCAGGTCCAGGCCCATCTTTTATTGTCACTGCGCCTCCACCTCCAGTCCAGTCTTCAGTTCCAGCTGCACCCGCACCTGTTGTAGAGAATGTTACTGCTCGAGCTGCTTCTCAGACAGCTGAAAGTGCACCAGCACCTACAGTAGCCACAACACCAAAGGTACTAGAAGAAAGCACAGCAGCTCCTGAAATAACTTCTACAACTGCAGCCCCTTCCTACTACGAAGATGAAGAGGTTTATGAGGTAAAAATTAAAGCTAGACCGACTGGACCAAGTGCTTCTGCTTCAAACGAATTGACATCCAAAGTAAAATATAGGGTCAAACATAGGGTAAGACCGACTAGTACATCCACTCCAAACATTTTGGAAGATGATGAAATTGAACGATTGGAAGAAGACATTAGACGCGCCGCAAAAGCATATGAACCATATGTGAGAGATAAGCAGCCAAGAAACTTTGCGGACATGTTCCGTAACATCTTCCAACGGATCGATTTTAACATGACTGAAATTACTCGCAATGTTCCTAGCATATTCAAAGGTGCGAGACAGGCATTTGTGGTTTTGGAGAGTTTAGGATTACTAGATGTGAATGATGTTTTGGATGAGCTGGATTTGCCAGCTTTGCAAGAAGAGGAATGATAATTGTTCTGAATTGATGAATAGGAACAAGCTTGCCTAAGCATTCAGTTGTTTGTGTAATTAATCAAACATGTTTTATTTATGAGTTAATGTAATGTGTGTAACACAGCTAGATACAAAATAAAATTGGCGTACTTTTTATACTTGTGCGTATGCCTAATATGTCTATGAATAACTTTTGCATAAAGTATGGTCATCTATGTCAAAAACATGCAAGTATTTTGCATTCATACAAAAAGAAAACCAAAGCACATTCCTTTTCTACTTGTAAATCTACTAGGAATTTTGTAATTCATGCTTTTTGAGTCACTTCATAAATGATATGAACCCAAATTGCAGCAACACCAAAACATTTTTACGACACAAAGTTAGCCAATCGATGGCAGATGTTTCAAAGCTGAAACTGATATTATATGGAAATTATGGACTGCATTTGAGCTAGCATTCACTCTAATGGCTGCAGACAAAACTATAGAAGACTATAGAGCACAAACAAACTTTTGAATGGGCATATTCAGTCGCCTCAAGAGCATTTCAAATTGTATATGGAGCCGAGACCTAATTCTTTCGGTAACAATGCATCTAACTGTACGAATGTTACTTTATCGTGTCGTGGCTCTCCACGTCCACACATAAAATGAGAGAGAAGCTCTACTAAGCTCAAAATCGTATCCACCCGTAATATTATCCAAAAAGATAATAGATATAGAGAAAAAATCCAATTCCGGGTTGAGTTCCAGGCCTCCATGAATATGGATGGGGGAGAAAAGGTAGCCAGTGGATGATGCACATTAACACGTATAATGTAAGCTCAGAACCAAATTAGGCAAAAATATTTTTTGTTGAGGAAGCCATGAAGCCACGATACTAATGTACTAGATCACTGAGACGACGCAGTGAGAAAGCTGCGTCTCATTTATTTTACCCTTTTTCAAATTCGTCAGGCTAGGCATGACGATGTCATATAGAACAATATGGGGGACTATCATTTCCTCTTACTTCCCATTATTCTTCGTTCCAATCTTATCCCTAGTGCTGAATATAGGTTGTCCTTCTGACGCTCAGCACTTTGCTCCGGAACTTGAGGATAAGGCATACCTAAACAATGTGGAGAAGGAAATAGTGGACGAAGTGAACAAAACACGCTCTGTGTTTTATCAACAAGCTGTGCTTTTAGATAGAGTTGCTAGAGAGTTTGTCGCTGCTCAACTCAAAGAAAATCTTTTTATTGTACGTAAAAGTTAAAAAGGGTCAATTTAAATGGTATTTGGCAATCTTTATCACTATGATTTTTTTCATGTAGGCCTTGCGTGTGCTAGCTGAAAAGGAACTTGAAGAAAGGGGTCGTACCGATGAGGATGCACAAACTACAATTTCGTGGTTAACTTCTACAATTTCTGACCTTACAACTTTGAAACCCTACAACAGGACCAAACGGCAGGATGATGGGGATGAGGATGGAGACGATGGTGACGCTGCTGGAGGAGCAGCAGCAGCCGGAGTTCCCAATAGACCAACGATACCTCCCCAAATTGGACTTCTTCCACAGGTCAAACTAGGAATACTCTTATTTAATTATTTGACGTGATTTTGCTATAATTTTTCATTTAATTTCCTACAGGTCGCGAATTTGGTTAGGGTTATTTTTGGTGGCAATGGAAATAGTGGTGTCAACTTGACATCGTATGTAGCATCTGCATCGAAATTATTACCAAGGCCAGTGGGTAACCAAGTCTTGGGCCTGGTGAAAATCCTCACAAATGCAAACGCTAATATCAACAGAAATTCATTCACAACTGCAAATCCACTTTTAGCAGGTAGCATGGATCAGAGCCAAGTATTCAATTCCATGTTAAATTTCATTTTTATTTAATATAGCATTTAAATAATTTGAAACTAGGACCAGCAGGCCTTAATTTCAAAGCACCCGGTGCAGGTGTAGCGGGTCTACCACCTGGTCTAACACCAGAGCAGGTACCTCAAAAGGATGCGCAATAAACTTTCTGATTATCAGAAATATTAAGTAACTTTCTTTTTAGATGCAGCTTATTGCATTGGGAGGTCTTCCACCAGAAAGCTTGGCTGGTCTTACTCCAGAACAATTGAGTCAACTAGCTGCACTTAATCCACTTAATGGCTTAGGCGGACTTGGATTACCGGGTGGAGTACCCGGCGTACCAGGTGTGGGTGACCTAGGCGGCCTACCGGGAATACCACCAGGACTCACAGCCAACGACATTGCAGCCCTCGCTGCGTTAGGGGTAACTGGGCTTCCTGATTTAACTGCACCACAAGGACCAAGACCAACAAGACGACCAAAACCACAATATGGCAATAAGCCACTCAATCAACAGCAGCAACAACAGCTTTCACCACCACTTCATCAATCATTGGATCCACATGATGCCAATCTCATCCAATCTCAACAATTTCTAAATCACCAACAGTACCTGCAAAATCAAAATCCACAGTTTATTGCAACTGCTGATAAGGATATTTTACCACTGAATTTAAATCCAAACAAACAAACCATTTCTGAAATTCAACAACAACTAATTCAAGCAAAACAACCTGTGATAAACTACCAAGAAGCACCTCAGTCCGCTGTTGTTCCTTCAGACCTACCGTTTGTTCCTCCAAAAACACAACCTGTAAATACGCACAACACTGTTAATGCTCTGCATCAAGCAAGCACCGCTGGGCAATCTGGACCAACCCAGACTCAAACTTTTATTAAACCAGGCTCATCTAGTGGATTTGGTCAACAGCTCGCCCATAACCAGAAGTTACAACTACAGGGTCAAAATCCCAATGGTTTTGTGGAGGAAGACTTTGACCCTTCCATTATTGGATCAAGCCAACAAGTTGACTCGGTTCACAAACCTCAACGAAAACCACTAACACCGTTACAGCAGGAACAAGCTTTGCTGCAACAACAGCAGTTACAAATAATACGTCTTCAGCAACAACAAGAATTGGAATCTCAGAAACAGCAGGAAACTCCGCAGCAACAATTAGCTGCTCCAGGACAACCGCAATCTCAACAACAATTCAGCCCACAACAACAACAGCAATTCAATCCTCAACAACAATTCAATCCTCAACAGCAATTAAATCCTCAACAGCAATTAAATCCTCAACAGCAATTCAATCCTCAACAACAACAATTCAATCCTCAGCAACAGCAACAACTCAATCCTCAACAACAGCAGCAATTACAGAACCCACAACGTCCTCCTCAGCAGCAGCAGCAACAGCAACAATTACAAAGTCCACAGCTCACGGCTCAGCAACAATTTCAATCGCTCTTTCAGCCCCAGCCGCAAAGACCCCGACCTCCACAACAACAACAGCAATCCTCTGGTTCTACGGATGAAGAGGAATCAGAAGAAGATGACAGGGAACGCCGAGGAAAGCAGCTGAACATACTTGGAAGTCTATTCCCATTACTCCTTGGTGGTTCAAATAATAATGGTAAGCTAACTTTTACATGTTTCTGATAACATGATTTTGTGTTAAAATACTAATATTTTGAATTTTAATTGAGTGCAGCACAACAACAACAGCAGCAACAGCCGCAACCACCACAAACCCAACCCCCGTCTGTGCCAGTTTCACCTGGAAATACTGGAGGAAATGGAACTGTACCTGCGCAAACTACCGACCCTAACATGAATTTCGATTTGAACATGTTTGCAAGCAATTTACGTCGAGGCATAGGTGATGTTGTTCGCGTAATGCCTGATTTGTTCCGAGGTGCTCGTGAAGGTCTACAACTTATTCAAGCCCTGTCATCCATCCTAAGAGCTTTCCCGGGATTAGCTGATGCCCTCCCAATTTAATAAATTAGTTCCAAATCTGTAATTGATTTATATTACTCTTTGTTCCGGTTTATTTCATTAAAATCACGCAAGTTACACGTACGCATTTGGTTTCATTTCATTCTTTCATCGAAAATTCTCATAACCACTCATTTCATCAGTTAAAATAAAATAGAATCATAGAAGGGTATTGTATTGTTCAGTAGTAAAATTCAAGATTTGATTGAAAAATTCAATGTTTAAATTGTAAAAAAGGTAATTTATTCGCCAAGGCAGACAGTGCGAACGATGATCTCAGTGACCTTGTAAGGGTCGCAGTTGGAAGATGGACGACGATCCTCCAAGTATCCTTTTTTCTCCTCAGCTACTGAACGTGGGATACGAATGCTGCATCCACGATTAGCAACCCCTGAAAAAATACAAATTATAAAAATTGATGTTAGTACAACTTTTAAGTTTCATTCATTCATGTATGCTGAGCTGAAAATATTGCATATTTACCTGCAGAGAAATCGTGAATAGAAGAAGTCTCATGGTGTCCGGTGAGTCGGCGCTCATTATCCTTGCCTTCCTTAGGGTCATAGGCCTTGATGTGGAGAAGATGATTCTTGGAGAATCTTTCAATAGCTTTTTCAATGGCCAAGATTCCATTTTCATCACGCATAGCCTAGTAAAAATGATAATGAGAAAAATTAGCATGGATCATTTGCACCTGCAACAAAGAAATAAATATGCTAATGGGATTGTTTGCAAAATTGAGCTTACCTGAGTAGAGAAGTTGGTGTGGCATCCCGCTCCATTCCAATCTCCAGGGATGGGCTTGGGATCAAAAGAGATGACAACACCAAATTCTTCAGCAACACGATGTAAAATGTAGCGAGACATCCACAGCTCATCACCCATAGCAATACCCTCACAAGGTCCAACTTGGTACTCCCATTGAGCAGGCATCACCTCGGCGTTGGTTCCGCAAATCTTGATTCCAGAGTAGAGACAAGCCTTGTAGTGAGACTCAACCACGTCTCTTCCGAACACCTTGTTAGCTCCAACTCCGCAATAGTAAGGCCCTTGAGGTCCAGGGAATCCTGAAATGGAATACATTTTTCAATATTAAATAATTATTAAATAACAACCCAAACAGTAAATATTTATTAAATCCCACATACCGCTCTTTGGCCATCCAAAGGGATGAAGATCCCGATCCAAAATAGCATACTCTTGTTCAATGCCAAACCAAGGATGTTGGTCTGCTGCTTTGTTCATCACTTCCACACATGAAGCCCTCAAGTTGGTATCAGTTGGGTCCTTGTTGTACTTGAAAGTTTCGCACAAGACCAGACGATTGTTTCCTTGCAAGAAGGGATCCTTGTAGATTGCACGAGGGTACAAGTAAACATCAGAGTTTGAGCCCTCAGCTTGGTACGTGGAGCTGCCATCGTAGTTCCAAATTGGCAAGTCTTAAAAAACAAAATATTGTGTAAAATACCCATACTAACACTAGTTAGCCTGTAAATATGTATGTATATATGTACTCTACATACCTTCAACATTCTTGGGAATCTCGTAGTGAGTCCTAGTTTTGGAGCGAAGATACTCTCCAGTTCCATCAATCCAGATGTAGGTCAACTGGCTCAAGTTTTCATCAATTTTCAAGTTCATGAAGCGATCGTAGACTTTTTTACTCAGTGAAATTCTTGGCAAGTCCGTCATCTTGACCAGTTTCTTTTCCTTCAAAGTTTCCACCTAAAATAGAAAAATGATGTAAAAAATTACAATATAAACTTGGACACTGTCACAATATGTTGCACCCTGCCGGCATGACAACAATTCATTCCCTACTTTGCATTTCAATTGTCTACTGTATGCAAGCTAATGTATGTAAATCCTATTGCTGACGTCCAAGTTCTGTGACCCGACTTCTAAACGAAGGCAAAGCTTAAATAGTTCCTGGAAGATGAACTACTTGCTTTGTCTGCTTTTGTTACTAAGCGCATACAATAAATACGTTCCTCAACTATGCAGCTTTACCGAGAGCTACAAAAGCTTGAAAAACCATGTCCTAATAACTGATAGCAAATATGGAATATTAAATTTTTTAAATGAGGAAAATGCCTAATTTTATTCCTGATTTTATACCATTTATTGTAATAAAACACTTACGAATGGCAGCTAAGGATGAATTGGTTTGCCTAGCAGGACAGAAATTATAAATTTTCCACAAAAGGAAAGGCTAAACTGATTACAGTTATTGTACACAACACAAAAACTCAAGATGTTAATGGCAAGGTTATTCAGAATAAAGTTTGGGAGTAAATCTCTAGCTGAGTTTAGACAATGTGAGCCCGGCAAGTTGCTTGAAGGAACTGAAGTTAAAGTTACTTGTGACAGCTCTTTAGAAGACAAAAAATGTATTCTCCAGAGACGATTGTAATCCTGATCTAAAAACTGACTAAATGCATGCAACGTCAAACGTGCCCAAACCACAGTCTAGAATACGGTAGACCGCTGTACCATGTACAACACTGCAGTTAAGCTTCCTACAAGACACGATCTTCCGTTTAGGTTCCTAATTTCTTGTGAAAGCTTCGACGTGCTGTACACCAGCATAAATGCTATGCCTAATCCGCTTTACCAAGTATAGTCACAGTCCTTTATGAGGGAGGGTCATATGCATTTCATAGAAAGTGGAATATAATACAAGACAAATACGACAGAAAATTTGTAAGCCGTTCCAATGCAAATGTCTCTATTATGTATTGTCATTCATAAACATAAGCAAGTCATACTTTATACAAGGAAAAGTTCAATGTTCATGACCGCAGTTAGGTTCTATGAAAACTGTTTAGCAACTCATAAATATATATATTTGAATGACTAATGATGTCATACAACGTTTACTGACCATGTATAAATAAACTTTTAACTTGATTGACTAACACAAATTGATTTTGCCGTAAATTGAAATGCCCTTGATCACAAAATATGGAAGAATGCAACAAAGAGTACAGCAAAAATGCTTGAATAAATGTAGTTGATATACAAAGATATGCAAACTTTAAAATTTCACGTAAAACAGGCTTAAAATTACAAAGTAGAAAAGGACACAGTGGAACACATTATGCTCAAGACACATTTTCTATTTTGAGATGCCATGCCTTCATTATGATAATGCCCTACAGGCTTACAGCTTAACTAATACAAATCAGTATCAGTAGTACAGTGCGTCATATGAGTTAAGGTAAAGACAGTTAGTTTGAACGATACTTGCTTCGGTATCCGTTGCCTGGAAGTTTTGAAGGACTTTCTGCTAACATTTGTATTAAAATGGAAAATTTTCATTAGTACCTCGAGGCTGTGATTAGCATACGGATGGGAAACACGCTCAACTTATATGTGACAAAGGTATGCATTCAAGGTGTTTTTTGACCAAGCTTTGCATACAAACAAGGTGTCCAATTCCGAAACATTGACATTCCACGTGATCGAGGAATATCATTAGTATCATTACATGCAGTGCCAGTACGGCAACTGCATCATCGGCATTTCGGACACTCTGTCTACCAAAGACTATATTAAAATTCCAAATGAAATTAGCCAATGACCTCAAAGTGAATTCAATTTAAATGGCTAATTTCAAAGGTTATATAACAAGCTAACTGTCAATATTTCCTCTGTAAAATCATTGTATTACATTGTTAAAGCACGTGTTATGACATCATTTTTCTCATCATAAACTGACCACGTGCAATCCATATTCGTCAATTGAATAGTATTAATTAGCAACATTTAGTTAGTACTAAAGTATTATATTAATTTCGCATTAAAATTATACTTTTTACTTTAAAAAACTAGTTTAGAGCATTCAACGAGTTAAACTAAAAATTAGTTTGTTTACAAATGTCTAAAGCATCTTCCAAGTATATGCAAAAAAATTGTGGTGAGTGTGAGTCGCTTCTTGACGGTCAAGACTTGGCCACACAAAAAATGACAAAGATTTACGCAAGCAAATCATGACGTAACCTTTAAATTCAACTATTCAATTCTATTCATATAGGTCTACTCTAATGGAGATGTTTACTTTACAAAATTCTGCGGAAATGTTTTTATGACATGCTTTGTTAATTATCAAACAACTCACATTAGAGTACGGCACACTGATATGATTGCTCTCACGATATCACAGGCCATCTGAAATTTTTCATGGAACTTGGACTTAAGACTGCATCTTATGAACATCTGCCCTGAATAACGATATTCGAGATTGTTGTTTATCCTTTCTACTGATAAACAAAGTCAGCCATTGATAATAATGGAAAATTTACAGACAGAGGCGACTGGTTAAAACTATTCCGACCTACATGGGACAATCCAATCTACAACTGGAAAAAATGTGTTTTAAGGGCTACTTTTTCTAATGTAAATTTTCATTTACTTTTTGTGGTGAAATATGGTTGCACCAAATCTGAGGTTGTGGCGATGAAAAGATACCATTACTACCTAATTATCAAATATGTATTCATTTCAGTTACAGCTAATCCCTAAAAAATTGAGTTTTAAGGCGTTGAAGTGGATATACCTGCATTGTACCGCACTGCATATCTAGTTTAACTTGAATACTCATGTTTCCTTTTCTTACATTAAGATTATCCCTCTGCTCAAATTACATCAGATCAGGATCATGTACCGGATCATGTTGTTCATATGTATCGTATATCGTCATAGGGATCATTACATCAATGATTACATGATTACACAACACAGGCATCCGAGCATAAAGAAAAGGGATAACCCTTTTTTACAAACCCTCCAGGTGCCATATGAAGTTCATATTACGAACACAACTCTCTACAATATGTACTAGGCTTCCGACAAACTCAAATTTCCTGTAGTTGTGAGAAACAATGCCTTGAAGTTCATATTTACCATTCCCTAAGCCCTGCTGTTTGAGAAATCTGTGTATCTGGAAAATAGCTTGAAGGTACAAGAGTAAATTACTCATCATCAACATCATCATCACGACACAGTGTCTGTTCATGCTATGGTGCTTAAAAATGAACACGTCTCCTCCGTCCGTATTTAGATGTGGATGAACAATATTCCGAGAAGCATTAAAAAGGAATAATATTCCTTATATTCCATATATTATATGTAAACTCAAAAATAACACAACCCATCATTAGATTATGCGTAATTAAAAGTACGTTCCGTAGCATGAACAGCAGATGAAAAATCCATTTTTGTTTTGCTACACCATTATTAAAGGACTGAGAGCAAATGACCCACTACACTCCCCCTTTAGAAGGGTATGAAAAGGGAAAAATATATATTCATACGTTACCCTACTAATCATCGTTTGTAGAGTAGGTTTGAAATAGGATTGCATAACTCCAGTATTCAAAGAAATCATAGATAGGGAGGCCAAGTTGATGATGGTACCCGTCCACCCCATTGTTACACTTATGGGCTGAACATTTCATTTTGCTAGGCTGTGGGAATAATGAACGGATGTGTGTGATATTAATGTACAATGCCTGGATTTCTTCAGACACTGAAAAAAAACTTCATATGCTCTGGCTATACATTGCATTAAAGAAGGGAACTCATACTAACCAACATAGTGGCTGTGTTCTGTTAGAATATTGTGTCCGCCAAAGGAAGTGGACCAACTTTAGGTAGTATCATATCATGATGAGAGCATTATGCAAGGTATTAGCACTTTGGGTTGGATATAAAATGGATTTTTAAAGATACCAATGCAAGTACCTCGTACGCATTGCATCGTCCGTCCGACGAGTTTATCTATAGCACTATAAGGGCAGTGCGTATAAAAGTTGAGTGCGGATAAAGGTATTTTTTAATAAATGTTCCGGATGATATTAGGGCAGCCCTTAACAGAATACTTGTGGGGTATATTATATGCTGGTCTTGACTTGCATTCTCTCTTGAAAGGTAGAGACGGCCGACAGGTATGCACGTATGTATTCACATGGACGAACAACGTGTAGGGTATGTGGTTCTCGATGAAGTGCGCAATAATCATGAATCGCACTCCCCTCTACTTTTAACCTAGGGTTTACCCATCATCCTGCATCTCCCCTGCCATCATTGTTGAAGTTATCCAGTACCAGTTTTCAACATTGTTGCATCATTTGTGAATCATGGGAAGAAGATACAGTATTACTTTGAGTTTTCTTCATCGCATCGCAGTAATCATACATAATATGTCTGAGTTGAGCTCTTCGTTCAGACAAGCGTACCTTTGTTGGTTCGTTTTACACCACCAGCTCTTTATACATACAGAATATTTATACACATTGTTGAGTAAGCTGGAATGGACTCATGAAACAAGTTCCAGCATCAGCTTGTAAAGGTATCCTAGCACCTCGTCATAAAAAACAATTGAGTCATATTGTTGAGAGCAATTGCAGAAGAAGTTACGATGCAAGTGGTAGGGTCAGGCAAAATTTGACTTTTATTTTGTGAATTTAAAAAACGTGTATTCGGACCAACATTGGGTTACAAAATTTTATTTAAAAGTTTTTAATTTTGCTTTGGAGTATCACACTCAAAGGAGAGAGGTGCTGCATGAGATAAGTAAACTAATCTTAGAGCTGCAGTCTTCTCTTATCCATACACACAAAGGTATCTGTACGAAGGTATCTGGTGATCTGATTGTAGATCATTATACACATTTTATTGTCAGAAGAGGATACACGGATTATTCTTTTTGTGTTATAAAATCAACAACAGAGCAACCTGAGCCTTGTTTCTGATCGTCGCGTTCTAGAGGTGGAGTGGCGATATCTTGCTTTGTGAGTCAGTGACTCATTGTCAGCCAGTTTAGTTAGTGAGCAACTACGTGTTGCTGATTATGCTTTTGCATTTGCACTCACAGGTAAGTGCAACAAGTGAGTCCACACTCGTGTGGATGGTTGTGGTGTGGTGAATATACATAAATATGCAGTGTTAGAGAGCAAAAGACCTTTTGCTTCTTCCTTTTGTAGAGATTTTTTACCTCTTGTACAATAATAAAACGTGCATCTTGCTCTCCTGCTCAAGGGACAAAAAGCCAGTTTGCACATAACAAACTTGGCATTCCTGCTCCTGAAGCGTTTCAAACACCCAGAGTTGCTGTCATTCTCAGTTTTTACATATTAGCTTGCCTTTCATTTCTTCAATCTCCTCATTTGCATGTTGCGGACTCGGAATAATATTCAGATTTTTGAAGTTTCTTCCATTCAATTACCTTTTCCTCTCTGCACAAATGGAGTTGGGATGATAACAAAGAGTCATCAGCAGCAACAGTGTTATTTGTGGTAGCGTGCCTACAGTTTTGTGTGCGAGTCGGTAACATCATTTGCTTGGGATAATATTTTCTTTTCGTATGTATCAGGAAGAGGAGAATCGCCACATACACACGGATGCTCGCTCTTACATGCAACTGGCCGTTTGTTGTGAAAGATTTAACCTGTTGCTTTGAACTAAAGTCTTTAGCAGAGGATTTAGCCTGAGACGGTCCAACTTTTTGACTTTGTTCGGTTGCTTCTCCAAAACCTAACCTGACTTAAGTAAATGTGCTACATAGAGATGTGTATGTTTGTGTAGCTAAGCTCATAGGGTGCAAGCAATAGGGTGTTCTCAATTGTGATGTAGTTTGCTATGTACTCTGTTTCGTGTACACTCTCTGTCTCACGCAATTTCCTACGGAGACCAAAAAACGCAAGCAAAGAGAGCAAGGTGAATGAAAAATAGGCATTTTTTCGGTATGAAGGAATAATGAGACCGTAGATAGTTGCTCAAAAAAGATGTTTTTTACTCCATACAAGGTATGCCACTATGTTCTGGAGAAGACAGGTGGAAGTTATTACATCCTACTTACCCTTGGGTAATGAAATGAACGAGAACAAGAACTCTTGTTACGCTGAGAAATAAATGAGTGCTTTGAAATTACAGAATTTTTATCAAGGCGGAAAATATGCAACCCATTTGAGCATTGTTTGACTAGAAACTTACACAAAAGTGCAACCAAGCCAAATTTTTAATTTTATTAATATCGTTGAAACTCATTTGACAGTTTTTGTTTGCCAATGTGAATCTTTGTTTTTGTTACTGTCACGAACTGTATTGACATCAGCAATGAGTCAAGACCTTTGAAGCGGTATGTGTAAAAAATGGAATCACCAACTCATCTGAGCGAATCCAATTTACGACGATACAAAGGAATTAGGTATGGATAATTTTTATGCATATTCTTATTCGCATAGAGATATTAATTAGTAATATTATTCAATCAGAGACACATTTTGCAACAGCGTACAAAAACCCTGGAAGAACAAAGCTTCCATACCAAATTCAATTCTTGTAATCATCATCATAATATTAATCAACAAACTTAAGAAAGTTAATCCAGTGAAATTTCCCCAAATGTGCAAATGAACCGTGCCTAATTTAAACTTTAAAAATTTATATGGTGGTGTATGTCTACATCTACAAAAATTTTACGTGCTTGAAGATTGTTAGCTAATAATTTTGATGGTAACTTCCAACATACGGATAATGCACATTCATTACTGTAATAATGCAATCAAAACGCAGTAGTCAGTCATAATGCGATTGTGATTACTAAACTAACTAACAGAGAAAGGTATAACATGTGCAACATTGCACTTACAATAAAAGCAGATGAGCTCATATTTAGAAAGAGAATTTAGCAGCATAATACAGCTCATTAAAGCTTCCTTGTTTTTCTTTAAACATTTTTATTTCTTACCTTTTAATTCCATTGCATTCACCTTATCATAAAGTTCCTTTTTTACACATGAGATTTCAAAAAAGTCCTTTAATGAAAATGGAAGCAGGGAAAATTTGAATCAGTCTGATTGTCTGCAATAATAATTGCATGCATGAGCATGCGTACGGACTTGAATGCGTACATACCCACATATTTTAAAGTATTTGTTGAGAACGAAAAATACATTTATTTAAAATATAAAGTACTCAAACTTAAATCCAAAGTTAGAAGTAACCATTATATATTACATTAGAGTGCGTGTGTGGATTGAGGAATTCGTTTTACAGTATAAAAAATGAAACTGAAGCCTACAGTAATGAACGCGTAATGCATTAATGCATAATGGTGATTGTGACGATGATATGATAGAATGGATGGTGCATCATGTCCTTTGATAGTGTAATCATGTAATTCCATGTGAATTATGTTTTCCTTATTTATTAATTCGCCCCTTTTTAAACTTTTCTTATCGTGACTGATGATGACGACGGGAAGGGATGTATTTTAAAGTTTCTCTTCTCCTTTTTAAAAGTTGCGTAAGAAAGGCGATACAACTCCTTCAAAATGTAGGCAACAAACATTTAAAACCTATTTTGTAACATTGTTTGGGTTTCAGGCTGACAAAATTAGATTAAAGACGACTGAAAGTGAAAAAAAATGTTGTAGGTTTGTTTGAATTCAAAACATATTGGGATTGGAATGCAAGAATTCCTTTTCTTATTATGCCAAGTTTGCATAAATTTCTTCGTGTTATGTATATACAACAAGCTCAAAGCTGGGAAAAGTAAGGCGAAGCAATGTTTTGCTACGTAATAAAATCCAACTTTCCTCTTCCATTGATTACCCACATGTGACGTGCTTAGGATATCAGTTTGGTCATTTTCATTCAAAAGGTAATGGCATTGCAGTGTATTTCTAGTTTTTCGACGAAAAACAGTAAAATTCCTAAAAAAACGAGTGTGGCTCAGTCTCTGTATGTAGCATTCTTTCGGTTTCATTCTCTGCAAGGTTTGGATACATACATAGATGCATTTAAATACAGATGAATGAATCACAAAAGGAGTCGTGCCGAAACTCCTTTTATTTTTTAAATCATGAGAGCGTCAGTCAGTCAGTCAGCACAAAATCTTTGTATCCTCAATTCTGTCGGCAAGTTTCACTTGCGTACCTACACAAGACAAAGGTCTACGAAAAGTGAACGTTACTAATTCTCACGGCTTTTGTTTCAGTTTTCTTTAAAATATTTACGGCCCAATATATTTTCAAAAGCAAACCGACCAATGCTGAATGAGAGTAATAAACAAAATTGTTTGAAATGCCCCACCCACCCAATTGAAATTGAAAATTGTTTGTATTCTCCTCTTTTTTTAAAGTTATTTAACTTGCCAATATTATCAACGATTTGATTGTTATATCAGCTTTGGGAGTAAATAATGATGTTACGAAACCAAGTTTTTGATACACGGGAGGAAGTCATTGCAATAAAATAGTTGCACTTGTAGTTGAATACAGGAAAAATAAATATGAGTTGGTTATCAAAGTTTGAACATCCATTACTTTTACTCTGTTTCAGATTAGTTTGCCAATAAATTAGATTAAAAATTTTCTCTTTTTTACAACCTACATATACCGTGTGTTTGAGTCACATGAGGAGAGCAGTAAATTAATGATTAAAGTAGATTAAAGTGACTTTTTTCTAACACTACACCATGTCCATCACGCGATTTCCTCTGTGTTCCTTATTGCTATTTTCCTTTACACCTTTATAACCTAAACGATATTCGATTCCCGTTTCCTCCTGCTGTGTATTAATCATGACTGATTATCGCTTCTAGTTCCCATTAAACATACTATAGAAATTTGCGTAACCGATAGATCTACTCTGTGGTGATTTCACGGTGCTGTAATGCATATGTCTTAATGACTTGTAGCCTAATTGAACCATTTCAAATTATGACTTTACATGTAAATCGAATGCTATGCTAGTATAGAAATAACGAGTGTCCAGATAAAACAGTACAGAGATATTTTCACTAATGGTCAATTTCATTAACTTTGTTGTGTTACTTAGGGCAGATCAAACAATGAGTGTCGTAGGTTTCATTTGGTGTTTTGGATAAGAAAACAACTGCTCTAATTTAAGTTCCGTCATAGCCACTGTATCATGTCATGTTGTTCATTTTACAAGTATCTGCTTACTCTGTTTTCTTTGTGAGAAATATTTTTTTTGACAGACATACAAAAAAAACTGCTTACAGTTCCCTTCTTTGTTCTAAAAGAACCAGGATAAGTTGGTCGTTTCGCGTGTAACAGATAAAAAAACACAAAATGTCGTCTTTGTTTCCTGTCAATGTGACTCACTCTTCTAAACAATGTCGTAGCTAGAGTGCTCAAAGCTTAAGTGGGTTTGTACTCAAAGGAACATAAACAACGTTGATTCATCAAATCCGTTTAAAGTTTTTTTTTGGCTTGTAAACCAAAACTGGGTTTAGTTATTACTTGACATTGACGATTATGTGCTGAATCACATTCGGCATTAATCATTTATAGCATATTGGATGAAAATTTTAGGTACGAAAAGGACAATACTCATCTTGTCACTGACCTGTTGCATCGCTCAGATCTTCCTACATAAATCATATTCATTCTTTGCCAACAATTTAAACCCGCTAAATTGTGCTTAATTTTTACACACGTGAAACCTACACATACATACGTCTTTTGAGTAGTTTTCGATAAAGTTACAAGATAAATTTTTTTACCGTTTCTTGACTTATGTTGACAGTGACTTATGACTTTTCTAACGATTCATTACAGCACCAATGCGGTGTTGTGACAAAGTTCATAATTGCTCATACTCTGAGTTGGTCTTCAGTTGCGGCTTGCAAACACTCATCATCATGAAAAATAACAACAAACCTCACAGCTTGCAGGATGGGCAAACGAAGGCATGATAATTTTTCATAATAATGCTTACATAGCAGAGATGTGATGTTAATGATCACGTAATTAACTTGCAAATACATCGCGTCAATAAATTACCCACGCGCTCAACCTCACTTCACCTTTTCTCTAAAAAAATGTTTAATACCTTACCGGTTTTTAGAAAGGAGATGTTTTTTCCACAAAAGATATTTTCACGCAAATTCAATACATACTCTTGGTACCCATACATTGGTTTTGGTATTTACAAAAGATTTTGCCGATCTCTAGTGAGTCTTCGATTTAGCTACAAGTTTCTTCACTTCTTGCCATCTCCAACGATAATGGGCCATTGTATTTAGATTTTACGTAAAAATGGAGACATTACTCACCATCACTGGCTAATACTTGGTGATGCGATGTCACATCAAGATTCTATCGTGCGATACAAGAAAGTATGAAGCATTTTTTTGGTTTTATATATATACATGCTCAACACGGCATATAGTATTATCTTGTTCTGCCATAAAAACAGGATATGAGTCTGTTACAATAGTTCTCTATTTTAAAATGACTGTGCATACGAAACTGCATGTGAAGTTCATCATCTGTACAGTTTTAATATAAAAAATGCGTTGTCTTTTAAAAATGATGACAATGATGATGCACAACTCCTGTAAATCTTACTCATTGTTTGCATGGTCTTGCCCACTGTATTTGTCATTTCTTCAGTTCTTTTCTTCTCAGTTTCTACTTGTAGCTCAGACATTTCACGTAATCAGATACGTGAGTGAGTATATATTACAAAGTGCGCAGGAGTAGAGAAGAAATGCAGGTTTTTGTTGACAGGAAGCAAAAAAAAGGATGGATAGAAAGAATATGGAAATGACGGAGCAGGGAAGGGAGGGGTTACCTTTAAAAAGCTATGAAAAAACCCAAAGGAATCATTAAAGTTGCATTGTGCTGCACTACAATGCAATGCAGTTGGTTGCTGTTGATATATTTTGTATCTTCATTCTGAGTACCAAGGCTTGTTTGGGGTTGAAAGTTCGCAGAATAACAACCGAGGAAAAGCACTTGCGTGGGTTTAATCAGTCTCTTTTGAAATGGACTCGTTTCTATTTTCTTTACACGTAATGCACATTTTAAATATCTCTCTGAATGCATTCCAGCTTGAGTACAGCAAACATGCAGTTTTAATAGTTATGAGTATTTGCTTCAACTTTTTGTAATCAGTGGTGTGTACTGGTATCGCGTCGCGTCACAGGAAAGAGTAGAGTGGAAAGGGGAAACAGTTTGCCGCTGTTTTCTGCCACATTATGCCATGTTTTTCAGTTGAAATATTGTTAAGAATATAAATGTTAATGATGTGATATCCGTTTGATCTCACGGGAAAATGTGCACTTGTAACTCGAGGTGGTAATGTTGGAGGAAAAAGGAATTTTTTTCTCTCTCTCTTGTTCTGTACAATTCACAATTTCTGTCATTCAATTTTTTCCTTCATTAAACCAACCGACCGTGCGTAGCGGGCAATATCCACCAATATACATTACATATTTGCATGGATGGATGAACCCCGTATAATTTTCTGCTGGTTTGATGTTGCATGTAGCAGAAAATTGGTTTGTTCACAAGTGGAAGGAATGCCGAGTAATTTCCCTGTAGGGTTAGAATATGACTGTAGTACAAAACGTAAATGAATGTAAACAGTCGGGGATTATCATTAAATTACAAAGCTGTTCCGTTAATTATTGCTTTGCTGAGAATGTAGATGTATTTATAAGCCATGAGTATAGGAAATGAGCACTTCACCGCGAAATGTTGCTGCATAGATATATATGTTATAAGATCAAAACATTATCGTATTACATCATTAGCAAAAACTAGTTTAGGTTAGTTAGAAAGCTTCATTCTTGAAAGTAAAAAAAAGCTTTTAACATTGAACACACAGAACACCCGGATGCTTTTGATTCTACTCTAGAAATGAATGAATTGGATTTTTCAATCTTAATCAATATTTGGCAATCCAAACGAAGCGCAGACGGCAAATCTTTAGTTTTGTACCACTACTTTTAACAAGCCGCTTTTATGTGCTACTGTGCCAAAAATGAGATCAGAGACAATATGCTTTTACGACAGTGCATTACTTTGGCATTCTTTTCATTTAAATTAGAGGTCTATTCAACCTTTTCCCATATGACAAGGGCCAGTGAACCAGATCAACATGATGACAATCAGTTACTTATGGCTAAGTAGCTTGAAAATTGTAAAACTTTTAAATAGGTACGTGATCCTGTGATGATGGTTCTTTTTAAGGATGCGTTTTTGTACTTTAAATGAAAACCATCTTGTGAAAAGGATTGACAAATTCAATAATTCTCAGGTGTACATCTAGAGTACAATATAAAATGTCTACCACTCTACCTAAAACATACAGCGACATGTCTTACATTTCACGAGCATGCTCGTTTCACATCGTCAATCTGCATAATGCAAAATATAATTTCGAATCATTTTAAAAAAAATGAAGCAATGCAATGTATCCAATTGTCCGATGATGAAGTCGAGCCATTGCGTTGAATAAAATCACCATGTTGGAAGTTTCAAATTCCATTATTTACTCAGTGTGAACTGTTATGAGAAGTGAATAACAATTGAAGAGGAGAGAAACATTATCATTTCCCAATTGCAAATGTATCCTACTCTCATTTTTTATTATTATGATTACCATTTTAACTCTGAACTGTGTTGTTATGCATGCTCAACTAAAGGACATGTTGGTTTGGTTTCTACTGTACTGTGGCTAAACTTTTTCAAGACTTTTTTTATGACAATACGCAATTACTTGGAGCATCATTGCGAAAAGGAAGTTAATATAATGTTTACATCAGCAGCAGCAACATTGATGTTTTTGGACGAAGAGTTTTTTATACCTTGCCTTCCTCCTGCTATGATTTCGGACAAATTCTTTGAACAATATGACGACACAACAGCCAAGCCTGTGGAGGTGGTGGCTTTTATTTTCGTTCTTCTCTTGCCGGCAAAGATATTTCCTTGGCTGTTATTATTTCAACCAGCCTTATGTAACAGTAACAGCTTTGTGGATGATAAGTATATACACACTCATACAAAGTTACCATAAGGTGCCCAATTTTAATGTTGTTTGCGCTCACTTTTCTTTTTAAGTGGTAGTAATTTTTCTTTGCCTCATAAAACGTCAACTTTGCTTTGAAATGTGAAGATTGTGTCTTGCAAGAAAATGAGATTTGATCATCATCATCATAAGCAATGATTTTGGTACACTGTGTTACTGCTATTACTATATACATACAGATTGATGAACGAGAGTTAAGCCTTTGTAGAGGAAACCCAAAAGAAACCCAGCAAGGAAGAGTGAATCGATGAATACAGATATGGATGCAGGCTACAAACTTGTGAGCAATACTTAAAATGTGTCGAATACACTGTCGACGGTATATTTTACAATTTTGTCGTTCCTCCTTTTTTGCTGGGAGCGTTGGTAAACGCTTCACCATCAAACTTATATAATCGTCATCTAGCATCATCATTCCATTCAACCCATCGTAAGGATTTTGCAAAGTGTCAAAAATTACAATTTGCCACAGGAGGACTGAAAATTGATTTATCACATTCTTTTATTCACTCATTGGCTTGCTTCATTTTGGCTAAATGAGGACAATTGTTGAAATGAAAATGAAACAGAAAACTAGATCATTTAAGTCACAACTATGTACATATAAGACAAGACTATAGACGAAGGAGGAAGCGTGTGATGGGTACTGCCATCACATCTCAAGCTTAAACGATGTCCAACGCGAGGCGGATTAAATTGTCACTTCAATTTTTCTTTTTCAATAACGTGAAAAGGGACAGGTATGAAAATGTCCATTAGGCAGGAGAGCTCACTCCTTGAAAAATAAAAGTGCGAAAATTGTCTATTGGGGACATCACAACTAGTGGAACCTGGTATAATTAGACGTTTATTTTATACATTAAGTAATCTGTAATTAGGCTGTAGTCCATAATGATTCAGATGTAATTAGTCGTCACGTATTAAGTAAGATCTTGGCAAGGATAGGCAACATTTTACCTGGTTTTTAGTGCAAGCATTTAAAATGCGTGTCAATGAATTTATGTCACATCTATTCAATGCAATAAATACCGAGGAATGAATGGTGTGCGTAGACAGTCCACCTATATTAAATATAGAGCACAATACCTTTGGCACAAATGCACAAAAATATTCATCATCTCTTCTCCTTGCACATGATTACGCATTAGCATGAAGTTTTTTTGCGAAGAAATTGTACCATGCATAAATCCACCTTAATATACACATCTTAATGTACCAAAAAGCTAAGTATATTCTTACTCTGCATATTGGTACACTTCCACTTACTTAGCACTAAAATCCATTATGACTATGATTATCATCATAGTAATTACGATTATCAAAACCACACGACGACGATACAATGATAAAAAATAGAAGAGAAATTCCTGCGTGTTGTTTCATTTCATCGGACTTTCTATCAATGTTTCTAATCATGGTCGGTGGTGGTGGCTGTGCTTATGACGAATGCGGATTTAAGTAGTGAGCAACAGTGTGAGTGAGTAGTGCGAGCATGCATGTCATGATCAAACATGCTTTTGTTAAGTTTTTAGCATGTCATGACACGCATGCATCTCCTCATCCCATCCCATCATCTAAAATGTGCTCACGTGAATTTTGTGAGTCTAATGCTGTATCAGATAATGACAGTGATAATAGTATGTATGGTGATGGTGGTCGCCAAACGTCGTGAGGAAAGAGTACCAATAAAAAAATGAATTACATGCCGATGAAGTGTTCTCATGGGATGAAAGACAAGGTGCTCTATTTCTGTCCAATTTGCCGTTATTTGTTAGGCCACATAGCAAGACAAGATCGAGAACGTCTTAATGTATGTAGTTCAAAAAATTGGGGCTTTTCGTAAACGGAAAACATGACTAAGGTTTTCATAATAACTCTTCTTTTTCCCTGACTCCGTTGAAGGCTTCACGGTGACGTTTTTCTGGCGATGAGATATGATATGAGCTGGAATAGGATCATGATAGGGCGTTACAATTTCTCCTTCAACGATTTCTACACACTTTCTCCGTAGATACTGGTGCAAACATTCATGCTATTATTCAAATTTCCTGTTTTTAAGTCAATGAAGGCGTTGAGCCTGTGAGACGGCCGAATTTAATCATGTTACTTATTCTCCCAATTTTATACACAATGTTTTGTTGCTTGATATTATTGAATGGTGACTGATGAGCGACGGGGTATCTGATTGGTTTAAATCACGTGGTAATAATAGGCTTTCATAAAATTAAATGCTTGTAGCATGAATAAAATTTGACATGGCTTGGCCTCTCTCGCTCCCTTGCTAAAAACTCAACTCAAAACATGTCATGGTGGTTTGATTGAGATACAAGCAACTGATTGGTATACTTTTTAATAGGAAAATGTGAATGTTGAAACTTTTTTAAAGCCTGATTATTACCAACTAATTATTCATGAGCGGCTGCCAAAACCATTTTGGATTGAAATGCCGTATACAGGAAATGTCGTAAGTAATTTAAAAATCGTCATTTATATCGTCAATCTATGTAGTCATGAAGTTATCTTGTTCTCAAGGCAACTCGTAACACGTTTAGTATACATACATCACATAATAAAATTTTACTTCAAACTTAATTAGGCGTGTAGGTAGAAAAATAACAACGTTAAATACATATTCAATTATTTTATCGATGAGAATCACACCATTAATAGCTAAAATATAACAGTTAACCAAGCATGTAAGTCTTTAAGTAGCTTGTAATAATGTATAACATTTAAATATAAGTACTCAATGCCTCCTTGGTTTTCGATGGCATTGATAACACGTGCATGTGTGTGTATGAACCCAAGTTCACAGTCATTACCTCCATTAGCTGACTAATATTTATTGGGAGTGAGTTGCATTCTAAACGGGGAAAACTTCCGTTTTATGGGAGAGACAGTATACATTATTCATGTTGGTTTCTAGCAAACACCGTCAACACTCATTGGGATTTAATTAGAGCTGCATCATCAATCAGAATATAGAGCATGGATACTTGTTTTTGATAGTTCTAGTCTTCTCATAATTGTTGCCGGCAGAGTGCATAAACATAAAGTTCTTAAAACAGCACTCATGTTTTTAATGCTTTTTCATTCATTATTCATGAGCCATAACTGGTTACTTAAAGGTCTTGTCATGTGAGACTGTACTAGTGAGCCTTGGCAGGGTCAGCCCGATGCTGTCATATGCAGTTTGCAATTTGTATGAGTTTATGTGGCTTACTGAAATTAAATCTGAGTTATGCCGACTAGAGCGTAGCTCATCATATACACAACTTCGTTTCAGCACTTAAGAGCAGAATGTGAAAATGCTTTTTAATTACACCATTAACGTTTCCAATGGTCGTGCGGAAAAACTGCTTTGCGGATACTTATAAATCATTAGAAACTTTAATTCATGTTTTTAAAATGTTGAAGAATGGGACAAATAATTGAAAACGTATATCGGCAAAAAAGGAAGTGGGAGTAGGGGGCATACTTGTTCATGTTACGTCAAGCAAAAATCAACTCTCCTGATCTTGTTTACAAGTAGCAGTCAATAAATAACTCGTTGGCTACATGCACAACTAGGTGCACATTATCTTTGAACTTAACAGCCGGTTACATATCGATGAATGTCTGTGATCGTTATATGACTAAAAAACTTTTGTTCGCTGTACTTGTCGGACTTCAATCAGGAGCGCAATGAAAAAATGTTGAACATGAATGTTTCGTTTTTCACCTTTTGCCGCACATACATAATAATTGCATATTTTTGGCGGATTACTCCATTGCATCTACACATTATCTGGCTGAGAGATAAAAGGTATATTGAAATGCGCATAATATGAGTATGAAATGTTTTTTTTTCTCTGAGCATTTCTTCAAACTTTTCTAGTTTTTGTCTGCATTCATTACAGATGTTATGTATTCAGGATGCCACCATATTTACAAAGTCATTTGCAGACACTGGCAATTAAAAGAGGAATGGAGGATACACTTTCAAATACAATTTTTTTCAAGTGTTCTGAGTTGCATTAATTTTAAAGAACACACAACGGTTGATGTATTGATATCACATGTGCTCCTACACTATGTGTGGTTAACAATTAGGTAAAAGTGGAAAACCTTAAACTTTAAAGGACTTGAACGTATGAAAACTCATCTCATATATTTTCTTGTAAAAACACGCAGAAATATAATAGTGCGTGCGTGTAAACGTGCAGAAGTTTAGTAGTTCCTGTGTGCATCACTCACCACCACATATCACCACCTTCTGCATCATCACATCAGTTCACTGCACTAAAAGTGCTACCACATACCAGATACCAGCTCATTACTGACTTTTCAAGCTGTATATGATTATTTCAAGAAAAAATCTTAGTTACGGAAGGCAACCTAAAACGTTAAGCTTCATCATCATGTAGATAGAAATAGAGAAAAAATGCAATGTAACGCATTACATAACACAAAACGCAATGATGTTTGATACCTGCATAGCTAAAACTTCATAGGCACGATCGTATCGTGGAATTTGATGTTATACTAATATTAACCAAGTTCTGCTGGTTTCTATACGTCAATGTAGGAATTATTAATCTGTGCATTACGTTGTAGACGATAGAAAAACATTTCAAAGCTTTAAGTATCTTCTGGTCTGTGATTGTTGAAAGGACGTGTGTGAGTGGAAGTTGGTGTTCATAGCCGACATCTCTATCTCTTCTCGCGCTAGCCCACTCTGGTATAACTCAAAACCGTAGAATTTTCGATTGTCAGTATTAGTAGGACCTCAGTTGTGTGCTGAGCATAGCGTCATTGTTTAAAAGTTTGCAAGCGCTCGTGTCGCGTCATAAGATACAAGATTAAGCCAGCATTGCTTGGCTCGATATATTCTCGTGCTAAGTTTGTGAACAAAATGTGTCTCTTCGCCAAAACAAAACACTGAGCTGTGTTATTTGTGCCTAAAAATATAAACCAAGATTTGTTTCCTGTGTGTGTTTTTACAGAGCGTCAAAGAAGAGTCTTTACTCGTGTGCTGATTTTTATTCCAAAGGAGAAAATGAGGATGATGAAGCTTTAGGACCTCGATCGGTTTCTCTGGTAAGTAAATTTTGACTTTCTTAAGGCCGACGTTATATTTCAAAGTTGCAAAACTGCTAACGATAAAATAGAGAGCATAGGTTGGGCATAATCGTCATCCACTTTCGAGTAATTATATCAGACGGATGGTTGCAAAAAGCAGGATTGGTTTGTAAGCTTGAATAATTACACACCTTGTTAGGTTTCTCTGGTGAGTGCCACTCGTCCAATCGATGATTGGTCAAGCATATTACTTTTCATGACAATTACACGGGAAATTGTAGAGAACAACATTCCTTCACATTTAAACTGGACATTAGTACAAGTAGTTAAATGGAATCCAATCGAATGTATCAATTGATGCAGAGAAGAGGAGTGATTACAAGATCACTGCACAAGTATCATCATCAAAACATTGGCACAAATGTCTAAAGAACATGATTGAGAAGCGAGATGAACGCTGCTAACCTTCTGAACAGCACACCACGGTGGTGTGACAGCATATTTTATGAATCTACATACATGCCCATTATATAAAATGCTACTTGTTGTGTAGCACATCAACAAACGTATTTAACGGGTTCTATTACGTTTCTATTAATTTTTGCAAAGTTATTGTTTACTGCGTCTCTGCTATAAAATGTTTTTTTTCTGTCTGCTTACTTAAAGTTTCGTTGTTACTCTCTGGTTTGACTTTGTAAGGGAGAGAATGCTTTTGAGGCAACTGGCAACCATGAAGAATGTTTAATTACATGTCAGACTTGGTTATCGATATGCAAGATAGTTATATTATTTATATGCATATTTCCACAGATAGGTAGTTTTCCTCCTGTCTTTCTCGTTTTCTTAAAAGCTCCCCTTGAAAACAAGTGAGTTATAGAGCGCATGCTATCTGCCCGTCTTCAAAAAATTTTATCTGTCGTGTCGTGTGGCGGTGTGGCTTACCTGTCTGACTTGATGATACCGACGTGTAGACTCAAATCCTGCTGGTTTTATATATACAACTGGTAAGAAATTTATATGTTGGTAAAAGGAGTTAGTTTGTTCATAATCGAATGTGAAAAGTCAAAGCATGGTTCAAAACTAATGTAGTTTTAGCTTTGCATATGATGATGGAGATTTTTAAAACCTCATTTTATTATTGCTTGCGACACGACCCCACTATTTGCTTCTGACCTGCTTGCCGACCTCTGACATTCTTTCTCGTGATTGAACGTCTACTGCCAACCGTGTCTAGTTCGTTTTTAAAGGACATAAATGTCAAGCATCATTCATGAAGCTAGCAATCACAAGTTGCAACAAAGTTGAGGAAAAACTTCAAGAGCGAATATCAAATCAACTCTTCATCCTCTCTATGGCTACATGGCAAGTCAATAAATGTTAAACCACAAGCTGGGAACGGTAAAAATTTTAATACACTTTTACAACAACTTTTGGTGGTTGATATAAGTTATATTTTCTGCAAAGAAAATCATAAAGCAATCGGAAAGAATGCCACAGTTTCGGTGTCAGCTTCATCAAACCAAAAGGCATGATATTTCAAGCTGGTAAAGGTATCCCTCTCACTTGAATTCTCGTAGATAGTCATCATTATCAAGAGAATCATCGTTTAGAGCTAATTATGCAAATATTAGCATTGTTTACTACAAATTATGAGTCTTCGTGACTTTAAACCATAGTGTATGCACAAAACCAAGCACGCCAGAGATATATTGAACCTTCAACCTTCATCGCAATTTTCACCAACAGAAATGTCACTCATAAGAAATAATACTTGTTTGCCATGCTCAGCTACGTCTTGTCTTCCTGTCATTTGTAGCTAATTGAAAGCACTAGGTCACTCTTGATGTTGATAAGTACCCCAGACGAGGGATGGGCACTTGTCAATTGAGAAATCGCGCATACGTCTTCAACCTCAAATTTATTTTTAGCTGTAAAATGATAAATATTTGGTGGTCCGTAAGAGTATAAAAACTTTTCCATGTTTTATTGAGATTGCGATGATGTTGCAAGGAGGGAATGCCTCTTGAATTGCATTGATAGTGCTACGATTTTACTTTTACGAGTTATACCAATGTGATTCCATTTTCCTTCTCTACAAACCAACCATAACCAGTGAGAGAGTATGGTCGAAGCACCACCACAACTTGGTAAAAGTTAGCAAACCTGCTTCACGACCACCGTATCACCGGAAGTTTCCATAATCGTGTTTAAAATCTTTCTTGCATTTTTAAAGGGAGAGAGAGGAATGGGTTCATAATGATTTTTACCTACCCATGACAATGACGGTACTACGTGTTTGTTTCTAAATGATGTAATATATCCTTTCGTTTCTCAGCTATTTTATGAAGCACTAACAGGATACTTTAAAAACGTATAATGGTTGAAATGCTCCTTATCCGGACGGAGGTAGTTTGCTTTTTCATACCTTTTCTAGGCCTGGATTCTTATGTGGATATGATACAATGTTTAATTTGTGTATTTATGTTAGAACATTTTTTCGTTTGCGAGCCAGGTGTTCACAAAAAATAATTTTAGGATTACATCCTTAATAAATATTTTTACTGCATATGAAATGCAGCTGCTGCATATGCAGCGTGAACATTTTTCCTGCTAACCCTACTTGCATACTATTTAGTATTAGTAGTGTTTGCTATTTAAAGCTTTCCACCAGGATATTGTTTCAAATCATCAGAGGAGGATGGAAGTAATTTATTTTTTTTCTCATTTTATGACAAATCCCATAACAATGTTTGTCGATATTGAGCCACAGCGCACGTACTGCACCACTTGGCCATTCACGACCTCCGCTGATCTGTCAAAAAGGGTTAAGATTTATACTATCAAACGGCATTTCAGGCACGAGCATTGCATTATTTGCAAAACTGCGTTGCTTATGCACAAGAACATCCCACCACACATCCTTTGCACACGTTTCCTACACTGGGAAGCGAGAAATAAGAGAACTGACACTGGGGCTGATGAATATCGTTTCTTGCGATTTCATCCAAACACCGTTCTAGATGTAACGCAGTGTAATCAACAGCGGAACATTGAACCTTTACCCCATGACTATTGTGGTAGTGATGTGGTGGCCTAAACCTTGTCGACGAGTGAAGGCATTCATTACCAACATTTTTTTCAAAACGTACCTACACTTCGACTTGGCTCTTTTGGCTTCTATCTCATCTCATCTAGATGTAAATCTCGACATCAATGAGTAGAAAAACGGCACTGCAATGCGTAGAAAGAAGGCATGCAAGCCACAGCAACACACACATCCGTCTTTTATTTTCTTTTTTCTCTTCTTATTCTTGCAGTTTTTACTATTATTACATACTCATCCTCATCATCATTCCCTTAATTTTTTCTGCCATAGTCGTCTTGACAAGACGTGATAAGGGTTATGTAAAAATAATAATTCGTTTTTTAAACATCCAGTGGGTAATAAGTATGGGGTAGAGCTCGCACAAAAATTTTAAAATAAACGTGTATTATAATATGCCTTCTAGTGAACTTGTTTTATGTTAGAATGCCACTTGAAAAGTTCCTCTAGTTCATGCTACATCACGCTATTTTGCAATCCAATCCGTCTGCTTTTTATTTTGGCGTGGTATTTACAATTTACGACTGGCAATATTAGTAGCTGTTAGAGCAATTGCTGTTATTGTTATGATTATCGTTATAAATATTAGGTTTGACACACATGACATGACAGAACAATGGGAAAAGATTCATTAAGGAACTTGGCTAGTGGCATTCATTTTTTATGCCTTATATATTATTGCATCATTATACCACGTGTATTTACTCAAAGATGAAATGTGTGAGAACTATCTGACAAACATATACTTTAGGTGCGTTAACCCGCTTCTCACTTTAACTGTTGCACAATTGTACACGAAAAACGGTCAATGCTAATTGTAATTGATACAACAAAGCAGTTTCAAGCACTTAGGTATGCTAATCTAACGTCTCTGACTGGCATGCTATGGAAGTTCAGTATTATCAATGTCCAAGTATATTTCAACCTGAAGAGCATTTTATTCATTCAATACAATTGCTGTATTATGTAATCTCCTGAGATCGGAGAGGTAATAGTTGGCTTTTGTTGCAAATTGCTAATTAAGCTTAAAAGTGATGCTGAGGTCCTGAACATATAGGTGAGTACTTTTTTACACAAAGCTGAACATCTGCACATTAGCTGAGAGCTATTTAAACTTGAACTTCATTAGTTGTTTGCAAAGAAAAAGAATAAAAATTATGAATCAAAGGTTGCTGTTCACAAAAAATGTATCAATAATACTCTCTACCTGTCTGTATGATTACCAGGATGATTTGTTACCCAAACCAATCATCATAAATTGATTGCAAGTTAAGTTGAGACTAGGTCTCAAAGTCATCCTGTGCTACTTGCCAACAATAGCTCCGAATACGTATGTTTTGAATTTGAAAGCTTGCAAAGTACAATGCAACCAGCTGTAGAAAAAAAGGAATTCTGGTTCATCTTTACCTAAAATCAATCAAGCTTGAAAGTTTGAAAGCAAATGATTTGTCAACGCCCAAATACATGCAGCATAATTAATCTATCGTTCTTCTCCCTCATCACACACAGGTGAAACTATCAGTAGCTCCATACTTTTACAATTTCTGGTTTTCGTAGAAATCCTAAGGCCAAACCCTCTTTTTTACAAATTTAAGTTTTTAAGCATATTTTATCATCAACAACATCAACTTGTGAATCCTTAACGTGGTGCTGATGACTCAAAAATTGTGTGGCTAAAGAAATCCTTTTATTGAGGTCCACGAGGGCTGGGTCGGTCGGTCAGGGAGTTAGGCAACAAAAAGAGCAGACGACGTATCCAACTGAACAAAGAACGACTCCATGAATGATGTGGCAAAACGCAGGCAAAATTTATAGCGCATTACAAGGAGACAAATTTTCGTTGCTTTGGCTTGAAGCAAAAATATTGAATAGATGGAGGAGGTGAAACTGAGGTGGAGGAAGAAGTGAACATGATTTTGTGAAAAATAAATAAATTGTTGCCAGTTGATAGGAACCGGATTTTAGCCTGCGTTTGCATATTTTCATACATAGCCCTTGGCTCTTACTGTTTTTGTACAAGTTGAGTCTGCACCATGTGGACGGAGTTGGAGTTCCTTTCATTACGCTTCTTTCTGCACTTGCTTTGTGTGTTACCATTCCATTCCATAAAGCAAAACTTGAGGCTAGGTTTTTATAGCCACTGTTGTAAATTCCACTATTTGCAGCATGCCATTGTATTCTGCGTCTTTCTTGATGAGTTGCTGCGGTAAAAGGAGGAATTGAGTAAGAAGCAGCCAGCAATAGGTGAGAATGGGATTGGGTTTTATTATTATTGCTATTATCGTTATTATTATTGCTCTCAGCCGGTTGTAGTGACAGCCTCTTGGTGGCTAGGCAATGTGGAAGGAAAAGGAAGGTTGGTTTTGAATCTTCTTGGTGTGATTACCAAGAGGTTTCTTACATTCATTCGACTGTTTACTGTAGCCCGAGATGGAGATGAAAAAGATTTCTGCTTTTTTAGATGTATTGATCAATGATTCAAAATGCAATAAAAGAAAACATTTTTACAGACTCAAATCCTTTGAAGATAATTGACTTCACTTGTTGTTGCCATTCCATCCACCAGAATATCATTGGGATACAGCTTGAATATCATTTACTTTGTTTCAACGGCTGAAAATTTTCTTTTTTCGAAGGTCGAATTGGAATATATAGCTGCATGGCACGCAAGAAGAATGATATATCTCACAGAAAACAATGAGATGTCGAATTCCAGTGTCGATGCTGAACTCTCTGGGTTAAAGCCCTGCGTGGCTACACACACAATTTATGGTTTTCTAATCCATTTTAAAGTACAATTTCATGTAGTTCCAGTCAACATACTAATTCCTCACAATAAAACCTGAAAAGAGTGCGAGGGATACTTTCCTATGTAATTGTACAATTACTTTCACAACAAGGTTTAGAAAAAAGTTCATTGAGAACTTCACTCCGAAATGTATATGCATGGATGTTTGTCAAAAAAGAAATATGAAGATAATAAGTATATACTTCTGCGATTCCATGCCAATTCGAAAGAATGCGGTCTAGGGATGACAGGTGCAGGTCTTATGTTTTAGTGCAGTATGTTTTATGTATCTTTCGCCTGTTGCTTTGTTTTCTGCTCTTTTGTTACCATCTTGGAGAACAGGGATCTCTGTTTGTTGCAATTAGCAGAGATAAATGTTTAGCTGGTCAGCCAAGATTTTTAGTTCGTTTTAGGTGCGGCATATCAGCAAGTAGAAATTGTTTTCAAATGGTGGTGGTGGTGGTAGGTTCCTCCATGCTAGCGTTTTATTATAATGGGAGATTAATAAATTATCCTACCGCTGAAAAAGCTTGCCACATAAAGCAATCAACTGTATTTCACTTTGAGATTTCAGTGAATGTAATTTTGCTTGAATTCCAATGCGAACCATTTTCCTTTGGATGAAAAACAGTGACCAATTCTGGACTTGTGATCATCTGCTGAAAAATGTGTACATCAATTAATGCATTGGACCTTGAACTGACATGATAGTCTAAATTGGAACTAGTCTGAACTGAATCAAGTGAAGTATTTTTTCGATATTAAAGGCTTTAGGCTATTTTTCCTATTACATTTGTTAAAACAATGCTAAAGTCATTATATAGCAACCTTTCTCGCTAATATTAGACAATAGACACCTCTTTTGTTTATGTGAGATGTTGAACTAATGTGTTTCAAGAATGGGACATTCTTCCATTAGTGTAAATTACAAATTCCTTCGTCGGAGCATTGATTACTTATCGAGTATTTGTTGTGGTAAATGCTACATGCGCACTCATCCTCAGCAACAAGTATAAAAGTAGAAGCTTTGAAAGAAGACAAAAGTGAATATGTTTTCTACTATATAAGGTAACATGCGTTGATGGATGCCCCACCACTCCAGCACATTTACTTCTATCGGCCACATTTTAAAAGGCATTATAGTCTCATCTCAGATTCACGTCGTCTATATCTATAGTCTATAGCCCATATATACGGGAGCCAGTAAGTGAATTTTGTTGGCTGATTTGACGTGATTTATTGTCAGTGCAAAAATATTTAGATTAAAGCCTTGCGGTAACTTTTTTTCTGGTGATTGAAATAGAGGAACTAATTGTTTTTGGCTTGATGAGGAGTATCCTTAGTACTTAATTGGCTTTGTTACATCAAAAATGTAAGTTGTACTGTTGTAGTC